>BMAV01017471.1:59223-75918 GCA_019973955.1 Trichonephila inaurata madagascariensis | reverse complement strand
TATATATATATAGGCTTTCCCCCCATACTGTTTTTTTTTCTAACTTATATATATTTATATGTTTAATCAAACATTCAAACGTTCAGAAAAAACAATCGTTTCAATAGCAATCTGTAATTTTTTCTTTTATTTATTACTTATATATATTTATTAAAATCAAATTTCTATATGTTTTTTAAAAGGATTATCTCTATTATTTCATTACTAAATGAATTCTTTGTTAATTAAAAAGTGCATTGTCTATTATTTTGGAACAAAACACATTTTAGAGACATTTTTAAGCTAACTATATGTAACGATTGATTGATTCATGAAAATCTCTGAAATCTATTTTATTATTTTAGATTCTTAGAAACTAACTATTATTAAAAAATGGTGAAAGTTTTTTTGTTTTACTCCTAGCATCAGAATCGTTTTCTTTTTATTGGTTCACATTAATAATTTTTTTAACTCTAATGCAATATATTGTTTTTTATAAGTCATACATCGAAATTTGAAGCTATATCTTATCTGTGAGAAGGAGGGGATGATAGAACAATAATTTTACACTAAAAAAAAAACTGTGTTCGGGCTATAGAGAGGGGAAAGAAACCTGTCTTAAATAAAAAAATAAGTGGAATGGAACAAATCTCGAAAAAGGGGAATTTTTTGACATAATTTTAGAAATCACTCACATTGTGCGCATACAAACACATACAGAAATGCTGATGTCATGAGGAAAACAGAAAGCATGAAGAACGCTGGGCTAAGCAGTGGAGGGGGGAAATCATTTTGAAAAAGTATTAGAAGAGCTAGCTGATTTTGTGAAGGAAAGGGAAAATTTATAAAAGTAGAGAAAGCCAGTGCAATGCCGGGTAAATTCATTTTACACACATATGTAAAATAATAAACATAACATAATTAATCATATATTATTTTTGAAAAAAGTAATAAAACTGATTATCTTTAATTTTTTTAAAAAAAAGGTTGTTTTAAATGTTAAGAAAAATAAAATACGACACTTTTATCAATTTCATTTGTCATGCTTTATGTTTATTTTATCAATGCAGATATGAGTGTTAGCATTTTTTTTATTATAAAAAATACATGATATTTCTTAAAACTGCAACGCAAAGAAATTTTGAAGAGGCATATTTTACTGAAGCTTTTACTTATATAAGTACAGAAAGCCTGTTCAACTCTGGGCCATACAGCTAGTATATAATAATAATTGTATTATTTGATTACATCATACATAAAATAATTACATAACAGCAGATGGAAAATCATTAAAACAAAAAAAGGATTAACTTACTTTAAAAGGTTAATACTATTTGTGAAACCAAAAGTAATGACATTTATCTGTGACTACATTCAGACCTTTTATTTGTTTTCTAAAAATCCCTAAATTTTTACATTTTTAATTTCACTTTCATACACAATAATAAAAAATACAGCTAGAAATTATATAAATACATACTAATTTACAAAAATTTTAATCCAATTTTGGAATTTTTTTCAAACAATCTATTTTTAAAAATATTTTATATTTTCCGAAAAAAATTGTTGCAGCACATTTTTTTTAATCATCTACAAATTTTAAATTATTTCCTTTGAATCAAAAGTTACAGCCAGTTGAAGCAACAAACTAGGAATTTCAATCATATTTTTGATACTTTTAGAAGGAAATACAGTGGGTGATCAGTTAACGAACATAATCCGTTCCAAGACTATGTTTGCTATCCGAATTGTTCGTTAACAGATCTCTCATCGATTCACCATAGACTTCTATGTGAAATCAATTAATTCATTCTGGAGACCCTAGAAAAATGAAATCAAAACCGAAACTGATGGTCTAATTTGTATGAATATTCTATTGGAATTTTTTTTCAATAGAACTTTGAAATTTAATAGGTTAGCAACATAATTCAGGAGAGATGAAAAACGATTTTCAGTCCTTGTCTCATATTTCACGTATTTTTACGGCGCTAGTGCATCATCGGCACCTTTATATTTTATAGTCTGCTCTGTTTGAAAAAATTAAGAATTCACTTAATTTATTTGTTATGTCAGCAAATCCACTCGCCCATAACTTATCAGCTGTCAGAAAATATTGATATTCATATTGAAATTCTAGTATTCAAGTGTGTATTGATTTTAGTCATAATAATAATTATTGAATGACCTTTAAATTCATTGTTAATTCAAGTTTCATTTAGTAATTATCAATACTTAGCATGCTTTAAACATTTCTCCTTTCAATGATCTTATTTTGTATGCAAAATGATAACAAATGTATAATATTAATTTTTTTTTAGAGCCGAGAAGTGTTTGTTAGAATTCGTTTTGTTCATTATCCAAATATGTGTTCGTTGTCCAAACACAAAAATTCTTTCTTGAAAGTGTTTGTTATCCGAATATGTGTTCGTTAACCGATCACCCACTGTACTAAAAAAAACTATAACTATACTATAAAATAACTAAAAATTCATCAATTTCTTAGCTTGTAGTCCATTTCCTAGACAATACTATTCATAACATTTGTGTAAAATTTCATACAAGTATATCAAATAGTTCTTTAGATGTGTTTGAAATACCATGAAATTTACAAAAAAATAAGTTTTGAGAAAGCTGCGTTTAAACTTTATAAATTCAATTTTAAAACAAAATATGACAAGTATATTACTAAAACTATCATTGTATATATTTAATACCTTCTTTGGTATTTTGTTAAATTTTCTCTTTCTTTGGGCCCTATTTTTTTTTTCCTGGGTGATTTTAAAAAGGCACAGAATGTTGTTTCGAGTCACTGACCCGAATGGTGTCAAAAAAATTTGTTGTCATGCAGTGTATAATAACTTGCATTTATGCCAAATGCTTTTAAAATACCTAACAAACCATTAAAATATTTGTTTAAAAATGAAGGAAATATGGGCCACCCAAAGAAAATGTTTTTAGCCCGATAAAAGTTTCTTCCAGAACAATTTGTCAAACTGTGGTTAAATGATTTGTGTACATTTTTGTCTTACTGTGGAGGCAATTTTATAATAACTCCTTATCACACAACTTCATGTACACAGGTTTAACAAGATTTAAAAGTTTCACACAGAAAGGCTTACACTTTTTTTGTATATTGTTTTCGGATGGCTTTTCCTCGCTGATACGCACACTAACTCTCAGCCCACATTGGGCACGGTCCATGCATGGGTTTCTTCTGGCTTGAGCAACAGTGAAAAAATGCTGCTATTGTAGCATTTTGCATTGCTTTGATTTCATGGGTATTACAGCTATTAGCAATGCATAATAGTTTTGAATTTTATTAATCATAACATTGGTAAAAGTTTTCCTTTCTCTCTTTTGGCTTTTTTAAAATTTTCTTAGACAGCTACTCACTCTTTTTTTGGATGTGTCTTAAGCACTCATATTTGATGACACTGTTGACACCATACACATTTTAACAGCAAAGTATCCTTGGGAATCATCATAACCACAGAAATCAATATTTTAAAAATCCTGTGGTACAAGAACATACAAAGATTCTGAATGCACCAACAGAATCCAAGATTGTAGTAAATCCTAGATGATTGCAGGAACACGCATGTATGCGATTGGACTTTTAGAATTCTACAAAACTTTGAGATTATTTCAAAACCTAGATGTTTCCCAGTGTTGATGGATAAAGTTGCTATCCAACCATTTAGGGATGAATGCCCATGTCTCTGCTGTCAACGATACACCACATTCTGCAACTGACGTTGGAACATTTTGTAATGCCTTTCACTTCCATAGCAGCATCGTTCAGGGCATCTTTAGCTCTTGATGTAGCAGCAGCAAAGAGCTTCCTTTTAAAAGCCCATATGCTCTCATTTTCATGCAGAGCATATTCAACGAAGCACATAGCTTTTTCATAGATGAATGTCCTCTTCCAATAACTCACATTCCACAAATAAATAGCAAATTTATGGCACTTTTCCTGTTTTGCTTTTCAGTAGGTGAAAAAGAGCAAAAAAGGGAAAAAATAAAAATTGCATTTGGAACATTTTACAGTCCTATTAGAAGCAGTCCAAACATAGAATCTTCATGTACATACAAATTCTTCAAAATAATTGGGGAGACACAAATAGAAAAACACGCTTCCCAAAATATTTAAATCAAATATTCTGTTACCTTTTAATGTTTTATTTAAACAATCCTTGTTCTTTGAAAAATCCTTCAATTAAACTGGTTTTTGTTCATTACAAGGTTGAACTTTTGCTACTTCTTTTGTTTTAGTAATCTACCAGAAACTTGCGTTTTCAAGAAATTGATTTGATCCTTTTGTTAACCATTATAAATAGATGCAAACATAATGTCCAGAAACAATTAAAAATTCCACAATTAAGGCAAAAAAAGTCGAAAGAAAGAAAAGTTTTAGAAGAAATTTAAAAGCAAAATTTGTAAGACACAAACAAAAACAAGTGAGGTCAGAAGAAATAGATGTTGCCAATCCCAAAAGTCAAATTAAAAGATCAAAATTGTTGCCCATCAATAAAATAGTAAAAAAACCCATAAATTGTTTTCAAATTTATAATGGGTTGAAAGTGTGAAAATTGGCAGTAAAAAGCATGCTAAACTTCCAGTTTCAAATTCACCACTTTCGGTTTCTATTGACAGCTGTAATAATATTTTAAACATCTTTTTTTCTAATTATCACCCAGACAGATTTAGAAAGCTAATTGTTTGAATTTTTAAATGATAAAATAAAAAGAAAACATGATTTTTGATCAAAAATGACGTTTTCAACATAGTCGAATATCAAGTCCTAGTAGGTAAAATGCTTTTTATCTAAATTTGAGAAATAAATCAATTTTCAGCACTTAAATGGATCCCCTTAGTTTTTGTACACTACCTAGCTAATCCCTAGAATCACTGATGGCAACATACACAAATGATTTTAGAATAAAGATGCCGTAATAAAAAACAGTGAGATAACGCCTCACTGTCTAGATCATACATAGAGAGAAAAATTACATGTACAGAAGTTAACGACCAAGTCAGAAGCTGATATCAAGATTATGAACAATCAATAACATTGAGTACATGAATGCTTCAAAAGTTTTATAGTTAGTAGAGTATATCAGTGAACAACTTGCAAACTTTTACAGCTACAGAAGCAGCACGTTTTTCTGATTCCAAATTTATTACATGACACAAACCACAGAAACTTTTCTTTCTTTAAAAGGTAACAGCTTCAATTTTCTCTCTGTATTATTTCAGCACTATTTGCCATAAATAAAACTGAATGCTCAAAAAATATCCTGCATTTTTTAAAATTCTTCCAGTGGAATCCATATTCAAATTTGGAATGGCAAAAGAGTTGTTCTGAATTAAGACATTTTGGAGTACCAAGGTAAATGATTACAATGGGATATAATTAGTGTCACTATTGCCATCAGATGGTGCAGTACTTGCACATCTGTGCTGCTTGGTAATGGCAGACTTTGAAAACATTTTTCATAAAAAGAGAACTGCCATGATTGACTGCAGCCAAATGGATTATTATGTTCTATAAAAACAGATGTAAACAGTACTTCAGTCCTGATTATATTTTACTATCCAATTTTGAGCAACTGCCACTTAATTTTATCATTTGTGACATGCTTTGGAGTTTTGTGATGGGCAATATTACATTGGCCACCAAGACAAATGCATATTTTCTTTCCTTTTGAGATGTTAATAAAATTAAATTCCTTTTTATAGCATTCTGTATATGTTTCAAAGTATACTATTTTCTCTTTGTTAGACATCATGTTAACAATAGACAAAAACGAATTGTTTTGCAATATGAAGTGAAGGGATCACATACAATTTAGATAAACATAGATTTATATTTTCCCCCTAAATTTATTTTTAAACAATAAATTAATTTAGAGACATGCCACCAATCATTACTAATTACCAATCTGTTAGTAATTTAACATTTCAATTTATAATTATTTCACTTTCATTTTTCGAAAACAAGATTCGCAAATTGAAGTTCATTCTAACCATAATTCTTCATGAAATAAACGAGCATTATTTAAAACAGATTTATAAATCCAATATTTATTCCTTTGGCATTGCCTGTCACATATATGTGCCAGTAAGAAGCATGCTCATTTCCTGACCAACACATGAGTATAACGGAATATTTTCTCTTTCACCCTTGGCTGACAAATATTTGTGTCAGTGTCATAGAACATTTTACAATCTATAAACTTTTGGCACAAGATGACAATGTACCTACATAAAATTTGTGATACATGTAGATCTGAACTTCCATTCAAAATGAGAGAAATATTACTTATGCATGCATGTGGATTTGAATTATATAAACATAAGTAGAAATGAATGCTTCCAAATGCCATGTTTTAAGACTCCTCTTTAAAAGAGTACATGGTATTTGTTTACAGCAAGTAGAAGAGCTTTATTTTACACCAGAGTGTTGAGCATTTAGGTATCCCAATTTTTAATGGATAATAAGATATAGAAGATATAAAATTTTTCTATTTTTATCATTATAATGTCGAGGCAACGAAAATGTTAAATTGAACTTGATACAGCAAGAATGGTGAAAATATTTCAGATATTGATTCTGATCGTGACACAACAATATATTTTGTTTTGTTAATAATAATTCAGTGATGGATTGGGACATTTTGGACATCTGTATGCTGAGCACATTGAAAGCACATAAATGCTTCTGCATGGTCATCCACATTAAAAACTAAGTTCTTTTTTATTCAAAATTCGGCCAAACCCTCTAGAATGGCAAATGAATTATGAATGCAAAGATAGTAACATAGAACTATGTGTAGATCCCTGTTTCCACATTTTTTGTACTCAAAAAAGAATTTTTAGTAATTTGTAGAGTTTTTAAATGTATTGTGTTAAAGGTCATTTAATTGAAGGCAGATAGAGAACATAAAATGTGCAAAAAAATGAATTTAAGCAAGAAATAACCGAAGTCAATAATGTAAATGGAAAATACACAAAGCATATGTTGTTTATGTACACTAAAAAGCCTTATTAAATAATGCATTCATATTTCAGTATTTTCATGGGTTTTGGTTAAACAGCAGGAAAAATCTCTGGGCTTGGAAAAACACTCACAAAAGAGACTGCCTGTCCCAACGGTAAGTGCATATTTGCACCTTTTACCATCAAAGGATTAAGCGAATTAAAACGCTTTTTTTGAAATTTTTGTAATTCACATATTTAAATCATCTCATTTCTGCTTTTTTTAATTAAAAAATATAAGCACAAGAGTAATTATTCCTTCCCAAAGTTTAACAGTTATTAAAGAGTTACAATAGATTGTACAATGACAACCATTAACATTTATATTATAAAAAAAAACTGGAGACATTAAATACTTATTGATGCCTAACAATATTATTTATACTCTTAGAAAGTTACTTTATATGAAAATCATTAATTCATATAAATCTGTAAAATGTACTAAAAAAAGTACCTGATCTGCATCAAAAAATAATAGGTTTGAAGTTTTAAGAAAAGAAGAGGTTTCTTCTTCAAGTGGGAAAAAGATGGCTCCAATGATGGGTTTTTTGCTAACACTCTCCAAAGAGTAAATCGGCTTGGGATTGTCGGGTCTAAAGAGAAGCACTGAAAACACAAACAAAAAAGTTTACAAAGGTAGAATTTTAAAATTATACAAACAATAGATATGCATTTCAGATTATTTTCAATTTAGGGCTTTAATGGCTCATACAATACCTATCACAACATCTTTATGTCTAGAACACTAGACAACAGTAAATTTTTTATAATTACTATATTTTCCTGAAAAATTTAATTACATTCTACATTTAATCTTTCATACATAATAGGTACAAGATAGAGTAATAAATCAATACAAATAATGAAAAAGAGTAAAAAAGTATTAAAAAATCAAGTCTCAACTAATTTTTAGAATTATTAAAAAAAAAATCCAGAAAACTGATGATAAAAAGAGAGATAGAGATTATATTTAAAAAATCCATTGTAAATTACACACCATTAAAAAAAGCCAAAGAAAGGAATAACTATAAAGAAGCAACATTTAAATTATAAAATAATGTAATATTTTATGAATAAAAAGGCAAAAAATGTTAGAAATTACAACTGAATCATTTTTTTTTTATGTGCTACCAAACATTTGTGTGTCATTGGTCGCTAAATGTAAGGTCCGGACAAAGATTTTGTTTTGTTAATTCAATTCAAATTGAAGACATATCAGTTAGTGCATGATTTAACATAAAATCTGGCATTTTACACACACCTTTACTTTCAAGCTGCATTTTTTAATTTTAGGTATATTCACCGTATAACGCACATCTCTTTCTGTAAGAAGAAACCTGAAAAATATGTGCATAATGCTTTAATGTTTTGGAATCATTTATTTGAGGTATTATTCCAAGCTTTAGAAAAAAAAATAGTATATTTCTAGGACTACAACCCTTTTGGTTCTTAAGGGATACCACACATTTTTTTTTTTTTAAAAAAATAAACAGTACTTTGATTTATGTAGAAGTCTAACTTTTATCTATGCTCATCTTTCGATCTTGTTCTTTTGAAATTTCAATCTTGTTTTTTTGTGTTCAAAATGAGTGTTACACATTGGGTTTTACAATATTGTTTTGCGGAAGCAATAACTACAATAAGCATTCCATAGTTTGGGAATTTTTCTCAATTGTTAGGGATAATGCGGTGGCTAATTGACAATTTTATCCACAAATAATCATAAAAAATATTTAAATAATATTTTAAGACTTTCTTAAAAATAATTTTTCATTAAAAAAGGAAGTAATCAAAAAAATGATAAGTAAAGAATTATAATGTACTATTGAAAAAAACCAAAAGGAAAAGAAAAAACAAAAATCTTATCAATTAAACAGAAAAAGTTATTTGAAAGGAAATGCATCATAAGATAATGAAATGAAAAATAGAAAAAAAAAAAAGAAAGTCCGACTTCGAGGGCTTGTTAATTGTAAATCAGAATAGCAACAAATCAATGTTTTAGAGATATAGATTAATAAGCATTGCAGAATAACTCACAAATAATAATTTCTTATAAACTGCACCTACATACAAGTTTTCTAGCAACTATATTTTTTAAAAAATTCTCATCACATTAGTATTGGAATGATACAAGAAGGTAAATGGGAAAAATATATGAAAGATAAATAAATAAAGTTACTGTGTGTAACATTCACATCATAATCAAAGCTTGTGTAAAGTACTGCTTTTAGAGACTGCGAAAGAATTATTCAAAACAATCATAAAGATCATGCTTGATACTGATTACTGAAATGATACATAAGGGAAGGGGATGTTTGCATAATGCAAATGAATAGAATCAGAATATTGAACATTATTCCAAATATAAAGGTACTCAAATAATAATATATTTCTTCTTTTCTATCCAACAAAGAAAAGCATATTTTATCATAGTACTCATTTTCGTTCCTATATCATAATACTAAATGAGCTATCCCTTTGTAAGTTATGATGAAAAATGAATTAGTCATTGAATATTTTGAAATTTTAAAAATGCCATGTTATAAACAGAGGTATGAATCACAACATTGTGAATTTCCATAAAAACATTTTTCTTTCTGAAAGTGTGCATACTTAGTTCAGGATGTCATACATTTGGAGAGAAATCATTTCAAAGAAAACTTTTATTACAAGTTTGAAATTAATCATTTAATATAAAATGTTCTAGCATAAAAATATTTGTCTAAGATTGATATGCTTTTGTAAGAAAACTTACAGCTTTGATCATCACAAAAAGCGGCAACAATATCAGAAGTAAGATCACAAGTAATCAATTGCACAGAGGTTTGCACAATCCATTCAACTAAAAGAAATAGAAAACAAAATAATGAATTATATAGAATTGTTTTTTCATTATTGAATTAAAAAAAAACTTTATACTAAAACCTATTAAAATGGATATTGTACTTTTATTTATTTACAAGGGATAAAAAAAGATCTGATACTCACTTGACAATGACAGTAAATTCCATGCCGTGATTGAAATTCCATCCTGACACATTAAGAAATGAGAGCAAGATTTTCTTCCAAATGCTAATTGGCTAATTGATAGGAAAAAACAAATTTTTAGTTTTTCTAATACAGATTCCCCCATTTTTTTATCATTTTATTTTCATAAAGAATCAAATACATAATTATCCTGAAACAGAAGACTAAAATTGATTATAATGTCATTGATATATTGCCACAAATATGATATCCATCATATTAAAACATTCCTGTTGAAATGTTTGAATAATGGATAATAATAAACATCTAACTTATATTTTATTGATTCAAGTTAGAAATGGATTCAGTTCCAGATACAGAATTTGGGAACATTTACAGACAATTTGTTTTTATTTCAATAACAAAATACAAATCTGAAATAAACATTTTCTCGAGCAATTTGATTAGACCAAAAAGAGAATGCATTAATTATACAAGACCTCAACATATATTTAATACATACAATATATTTGATCCCATTCAAATAAGTTTTTACATATATATATTCATTAAAGAACAAAAAGCAGTAAAGTTAAAAAGTCATTTTTATTCAATAAAGCCCAGAATTTAAACATTTCACTTTTTTTTCATATTGTTAAAAGGTTTTGATAATCACTAGCTTTTAAAAAATAATAAAATATCAGAATTTTTTATCCAAAGGGGTTCTACAAAATCTGGTAAAAAGACTTGCATATAATTCTTCTTCATAAGCTCAATAGCCTTTTGCATGCCAAGGCTGACTCGCTGGTCCTCTTCCAGTTGACCCTATCAGTCATGATGGCCTTCCATTGGTTGATTCAGATTAGTTTGAAGTCCTTTTCAACATCGTGTAGGTGGTCGTCCTCTATGTCTAGTTTTTCCAATTTTCAAAAAAGTTACTTTTTTGGTACGAAAAGCATTGGCATATCTGTCCAGATGGCCCAGCCACCTAATACTCAATGCTTTTATAGTTCTCACAATGTTAGTCCTGCCATATTTCCTGTAAATTTTAGGATTGTAAAGAATTCTCCACTCATTGTTCTCTTAAATAGGTCCAAAAATTTTCCTTAAGATTTTTCTTTCAAAAATAAGCAACTTTTCCCCCTCTGCTTTATTGAGGGTCCAACATTCACTTACATACAGAGCAATAGGCCTGATTAAAGTTTTATATATGCTCAACTTGGTGTTTATAGAAATAGACTTGAATTGGTTTCTGAGGCCATGAAAACTTCTAATAGCCAAACAAATTCTATTGTTCAATACAATTTTCAAATTGTTGCTACATGAGATCAGAGTTTCTATAAGTAAACTGTTTTACAGTTTCAAAAGTATAGTTACCCATCTTCAAAGGGGATGAATCTGGAGATTTACTAGCTAAAATCAAAAACTTTGTTTTGTCCGCATTAGTAGCAAGTCCCATCTCCTTTGCCGCATTCTCAAGCAGTACAAAAGCATTGATAACAGAGGTTTTTACTGCATCTAATATTTATTTAAAAAATATATTTAAAAACAAAAATAAAATGCTTAGAAGTAATGACACAAAATTATTTAACCCCTTAACTGCAGAGGAAAAGTTGCACAATTCGTTCCCAGTACTACCATTACTCACACAGGTGTACACAGTTATATGGTGTATTGAAGGAAAAGAAAAGGCACAAATAGATCCTTATCTGAAATAAATCCTTCACAAACACTGTCCAGGTCATTTTATTCATTCTAAAGCATTTAGAGTAGTTTTACAGAGAGTAGCACAAAGCAAAAGTTTGTAATTTAAAAAGACATATGTATGCCAGGGGCAGTAAATGTAACAACTGAGCGAGGTGCATATATACGCATGAGGCAATTAAGGGTTTTACACTTACTTAATTTTATTGTTATTTTTTCCATTGCAAATTACTGCTTTGAGAGAAGTTTTATCGACATTCCATAGAGTAGCAACATTGGCAAATGCAACAGCAAGTAAAGATCCTTCTTCAGAGAAACATGCATCACCAGCAGGCATGTCCCTGTAGCATCCCATGGATTCACAAGTCCAACTCTGTTTGCCATCTAAATGAGAACTTCATTTTATGAGGTTTTTCTCAAAATGTTTTCTTCTGCATAAAAATCATATGCTTATAAAATTTTTATGACTACAAATATTTAGAAAAATTCAGTTATTAAATAAAAATTTGTATTTAGTTTATTAAAGAAATTTTTATTTATGATAAAATAATAACTCACATGAAATTTTTTCAGTTTTAGTTTTTCTGAGAATATCCAAGGAATGAATGCAAATTTTGATGATGTGAACATTAAAATTTATTAATTCCACCCCTTGCTTAACTGCATGGTAGTTTTTGCCATTGCATACTTTTATACAGTATGTCAAACTTCAATTATGTGTCGGATACATATTATGAAGAATTTTAAATAAATATGGTTTTGTTATGTTTTGTTCTATAAGATGTTGCAATTTTAATGGTCAATAAAATATTATCACTGGTTTAGTCTTTTAAAAATTTCCAAAGCAAATACAATAAATGAACATAAACAGGTTCATTAGTTCACTTTCCCATTTTCAGAAAAAAATAGAACAAAATTAGGTTTACAAATAATTTGATGATTACAATTGACATGCTAAAAATATGTAGAAAATAAAAGAGACCAAAAATTTGATCAAAGCAGGCAAAAAAATGACAAAGTTTAAGAAAAAAAACATTAAAAAAAAGAAATGAGTCTTACAGTAGTCGCATATGATGTGTAACATCTGGCATGTTATTGTAGTAAATATGCAATAGTAACTTATATCCCCCCCCAAAAAAATGAATTTGGTATGATTGGAAATAATTTTCTATCGAATAATTATATCTTTAATGAAAATTTTATTTAATTAACACAAGGAGTAATGCAATTTTTTTTATCAAAAATAATTATTCTTGTTCAATTTGGGGAAGAGTGGAGACGATACACTTTATGATAACTAAAATACGACACATATACTTGTGATTTTAAAGTATTTAAAAACCGTTGAAAAACAGCGTCAATAACAGTACCACTATTAGTTGTCAAAACATTTTGATTTGTGTTCATTTTGAGCTTATCATTCAAAAAAGCTATGAGCAGCTTAACTTTTGGCAAATTGTTAAAGTTAAAATCCCTACTCAAAATCATGGGAAGTGAATGATAGTCTTTTTTAAAAGAGCAGAACCACATTCAATCTATGGTAAAAGTACAAAATGCAGGAAATCTGATTTTTTTAACCGTTTGATTCGAAGAAATGTATACAACCACTGAAATCACTGTTTGTCCAAGTATTCTGTCGCACATATGTCCCCCAATATCGTGACTAACAATACCCAGTCCACTTGTTTGGCGATAAGTAATGTTCATATGAGGAGTAACAACATGCGAGTTGTTCTGTTTGCGATAGATTGCAACACCAGCTGCTCTGTGGCCCAGTCATTTAAATTGTGCGCAGCAATCAAAGTTAGGTATCGAAACACGTTTCTCATTATCTAACGTCTGACAACATAGTAATGTATAATTTTGTGAAATAACGTCGTCAAAATCTGTTTAGTGAGCTTTGAAACTTTAACAATTGAGCGTAAGGATCGCAAGTTTATCCTAAGTGGATTTAGAGTATCGTTGGGTGGATGACCAGAGTACCTAGCGAACTATAACCTCTTATCATTAGGATTTTGAGTGACTGCGACGAATTGACGGGGCGAGGCCTGACCAATGGAAATGCAGCTTAGAACTCAGTTGTTGTAGAAATGAGAGAAACACTGAATGATTTGAAATCAGAAAAACAGTTTTTTTAAGAGCTAATAAAAAAAAAAAAAATACATATAAAAAAATAGGAAAGAACAGGAACATTTAAATTTGATCTGGAGAAATAATTTTCCAAGAAAAATTAAAGTGATTTAAAGTAAATTTGAAGATAGCGAGTTCCTGGGAATCGAACTTGGGGCAATTCATTTTAAGTCAGCTACTATAACCACTAGGCCACGACGGCTCGTGGAAAGAAGTGAACTTTTAAAATGGGTGAGAAGAGTGAAATGAATTTAACTAAGAATTTTAATTGAAGAGAGGGTCCGAAAGAATATTATTGGGTCTGTTAAAATTAGGATCAGGGATATATTTTTCAATATCCAAGATTGAAGGATTATTAGAGCTATCAATTTTTTTAAAGTTAGTCGCTAATTTTTTGATAAATTGTCTGATAGACATCATTTTGCTCATGGATCTGAGGTCTTTATTCCACATGAACCGTTGAGCATTTAATATTAGTCGAAGAATGATGCTTTGAGAAGCTTCAATTTGATTAATATGAGTCTTAGCTGCATGTGCCCTGATTGGTGCGGCATATGTTAAAACTGGTCTGAGGATTAGTGTGTAGATGAGCAATTTATTTTCTCTGCTCAATACAAAATTTCTTGCAATTAAGGGGTAGATTTTACAGAATGATTGTTGATTTAGAGTCAAGTGCTCGATGGCTACTAGAGTTGGACCCAGATGCGAGGGTAGCGAAGAGACACTACCACGCTTTCTCATTGGTCAAATCAAATAGCTTGCGTTTCCCTCACTTCCTGCTACACACTTCCCTTCCTTTTCAGAAATCCCTCCTACAAATATCCAGCAACCAAGAGGAAAGATGTTACACATCAAAAATTCTTAAAATAATACAATTATTACATCAACACTACTCTAAAACCAAAATTAAGGATCATCATTTAAGATATTAATAGACAGTCACAGTGACAATAAATATATAATAGCAGTTGCTTACTCTAAAATAAAATGATTCATATAAAAAACTGATTTAAGTTGTAACAATCATTGTAAAATTTAACATTTCTTTATACTGTAAGGATTTATTTTGATTGCAATGATAAATTATCTGGCAAAAAACTTTGAATGACATTTTATTAATTAAACAAAATTTTAAATCTGTAAACAAGTAGGGATTTTTCTTCCAAAAAATAACAGTATTGCTTTGAATACACACAAAATCATAATTACCAAAAGAAACATCATCTTTTAAAGTCCAGATTTTGAAGTGACAATCATTACTAGTTGTTACTGCTAAAGGTAAATTACCAAGAGGTCGAAATAATATACAGTTCACTTCTTTGCTATGTGGCAGGAAGACATTTGTGTTCAATATGTATCTGAAAATTTATATAAGATTTTACAATTCACTTATTATAATACATAAAAAAAATTAGTAATTGCTATTACTTAACATTAAAACAGCATTTAAGAAATTAATTTAACTTGCTTCCATCCAAACATGCAATCAAGTTTTGAAAGAAGTGACACATTACGACAATATTTTAATTCATTTGAATGAATTGAAGAGTTTATTTCAATATATTTACTGCAATTTAGCTAATAATCACAAATGGCATACTAAATGAGCATTTAAATATGTCATCACATATAATTTTAAAAATTTCCAAAATTAGAAATGTTAGAAAATTATAAATGACACAGGTTTGCAAAAAACTGCATAGGATTTTTTTTTTACTTTTAAGATTCTAACACTGGAATTGGAAGGAATACTAAAAAGACCCATCAAGTCAAATTTTTTTGTGAAATTTTGAGGAATATTACTAGAAATAAGTAGAAGCAAGAATAAACAAACAGTTGTCAGATTAAATCACATTTCAATAAGCTAAATAAATTCAATATTTTGATGCTATGTAAAGTCACTAAGCGTACATCCAGCATTTAAAAACTGTGTTCATGATTTTGCTTCTGAATTATGATTGCAAGAGGATGTATTATTTAGACAACTTTGCTTATTTTAACATGGGAATCAAGACAAAGCATGGGTTCTAAGGCCTGACACCTCCCGCGATTTGGACGAACTGATTGAGTTGGAGAATGAAGACATATTACCATTCAGGACAAAACTAGCTCAGACATTTCTGTTGACAAGGGATCTTTACTTTTTCCTTAGAATGAGCTCAATGACTCAGATTTAGGTCTTATTCAAGATGCAGCTGAATTGCTAGAATTGAGGTTCAAAAACAAAAGCCTGAACATTCCTTTTCACGGTATAGGCATAAAAACACACACATACCAAATTTGATTCAATTTTTCGCCAAAGAAGGTAATTTAGTTTTTTTTTTTTTTTTTGTAGTGATGACATATTTTAGAAAAGATTCTTTTTTATCCTGCCATTCCATTAATAATTGTAGCCCAACTATCATTCTGGTATGCAAAGATTTTTTTTGCTTTTTTTACATGAACTTGCCCCAGTTATGTTCATTTGCTCATAAGAGAGTTTTTATAATTAAAATTGCCCATCCCCTTTTCTTATTAATCTTTCATCCACTTTGCAAGATTGCACTCTAGACTTGACCATCTTATAATACTACTTATTCTGACTTGTTACTCCTACTGTTCATTCTCTAACTGCTGTAAGTTCTTTTCCAGTTTTAACATCAATTGCATTGCTTATACACTTCCAATTCTCAAGTTACTGCTCCATTTCCAATTTGTTCAGCATGGGAAAGGGAATGAAAAATGAGCTGAAAGATGTTTATCTCACACAAATGGAGTGTGATGAAAGTAAAGAATTGATGGTCAGAACATGGGGGGGGGGGGGGCAGAATCATTTTGAATGGAAAAAAAAAAAAACGACAAGCCAATAATAAAAAATGGTTAAATGGGTTGGCATTA
>BMAV01017471.1:35424-59123 GCA_019973955.1 Trichonephila inaurata madagascariensis | reverse complement strand
CACAAGTCTTTTGAGAGAATTCAAAAACTTCCAGGCAAGGAAGAAGGAAAGATGCTTGAATGGGATGGCTATGAAATCTTTTTATAAACCTTCTATATTGCATTTAGATGTTGATTGTTAAGTTGCTATGGAGATCAGAGGCATTGGAAGAAGTTTGTAGTAAAGTTTTTGATTCTCATTTGTAAAGGTTTAATTTTAAGACTCTTGATTGTACTTTTTTTGGGGATCTAAACAGTAGCATTTAGAATGATAAGGAGATGCTTGTTCCCAGACCGTAGAAGGGTAGATAATGACAAGTTAGAAGTATTGTAGTCCAACTCATTCTAGTCCAGTTCTTAGTTGAAAGGTGAGTTTTTTCAGAGCAGATGGATAAGAGTGAAAAACTTTTGTGTGTGGATATGGGACAAAGGCTTTTTATATAGATGAATTTGCCATCAAGGTTAGTGCTGAGGTAGTTTATGCCGTTAGTCAAAAGGATATTATTTAAGTAGTTTTTTAAAAAAAAAAAAGGTTTCAGAATGCAACTAGGTGGGTCTTCCGTGTGGGAACAGCAGCAAAGTGGCACAAGCTGTTGTGCTATCTTACAGAATATTTTTTTGAAATTACATAAGGAGAACATTAGAAGAAATGCCACACCCATTAAAAGTTTTAAACATATCAATGCTATAGGGTTTCTTCCAGAATTTACAATATATATTAGTTTTAAATTTTATAAATGTTATAAAAATCTTCCAAAACAAGGAAAAATATCAAACATAAAAAATGAAGCCCAAATCATACGTACTTAATCTCAATTTCTTCTCCCTCCAAAATCCCTCATACAAATGATATAACGTATATATTCATTTTTAGAAAAAGTGACAATGCAACTTACGTTTGTTTGGATGTATCAAATTCCCAAAATTTGAGCCAAATCTGAGGACTTGTTTCTTCATCACTCCAATATTCCACAGTTGACAACCAAAACCCTTTGTCATCAATAGCAGCTTTCTGAACATCTGTATTTAGAATCACACTTACTCGATCTTGACTTACAAAGTTTCTTCCCACTACATCCAACTGATTGTACAAATCAAGTATAAATTACAGCAATTATTATTATAAATAAGAAATACCAGGAAAGCATAAGAATCTGTTTATAAAATAATAAATTTTGATATTAAATTAGAGCAGATTTTTCAACTATACACACATGGTGACTCTTTTTTTTAAAAAAAAGTAGATCATTGAAGATAAAAAGTTCCTTTAAAAATAGACATGACATAATAAAAATACATACATTGAATAAATGTTTATCCTCATGAATACTGTAAAACTGCAGATGACCAGGCTTCCCATTCAAAACAAGAGCTTTGTTGCGAGCATCATACAGAAGCCCAGTAGAAATAAAATTGTTTGTTCTAGCACCCTGGAAATGACTTTGTGTTAAACCTTGGATTATTTGGACTATATTTTCTTGCGAGTTAATGATTTGCAATGCTGGGATGGAAAAAAAAATGTTCTTATTTACAGATAAATTGAAGGAATATTTAAAGACAAAATAATTAAGCAAATACAGTGATTCTGAATAATAAAGATAATATTTTTTTTAAATTTCATAATATTTTTTATACTATAATAGAATGATTAAAAATAGAAAATACTTCAGGTAAACATTCCTCTACTCTTAAATTTTTAATGGACATTTAAAAGGAAACAGCAATAATCAACATTCAATATATTTGAATCTTGATATATTTGAATTGGTGTGATGTTTCCTTTTAAATATTTAAATCAAAATATTGCTACTCTTATAGCATATTTACTTAAAATTAAGCCAAATTATTATATTACGAATAAAATATTGGTGCAATTTTTAAAAATATTTTTATTTTTATTTCAATACAGTAAATGTTTCATATTTATCATAACTAAAGTTTCCTTTCTCTTCATAAACCAAACTTTGCAAACATAAAAAATTTTATTGAAGTAGTATAAACATGTTAGGAATTCAAATACAACAATTAAAAACTTATTACAATCTACTTAAAATAATTTATTGTTTTTATCAAGTAAATGATTGAAAAAGAATTTTAGTATACTTAACCAAAGCTTTAAAATATCAATTTAAACTTTTTCCTCTAATGTTGAATCTAAAAAACTTAAATGTTTTCTGTGTTGTTTAGTGACACATCTGCATTTCTTGATAGATTGTACTAACATTAAAAAAATTAACAAAAAAAAACCTTAATAACTTTTAAAACTCTCACCCAAACTAGAGAAAATTATTGACTAAATGAGAAATAAATTTTGACATAAGTTGATAAATGAAATGAACATAACTAACAAAAAATGTTTTTTAATTATAGTTGAATCTGTTTTTGTGTAGTCCTTTTTTATGCAGTATATGATTTTAACAGCTTTGGCACCACTGTAATGTTTTCTATCAACGTGCCAGTGGCATATTGGAGAATATTAGGGCTGCCCCTGCAAAGTCTGATTTTATCTTTAATATTTTATAAATTGAGTACATACGTACTTGGTGTTAGTCAAGCCTTGGCCCCCTCTCCACCACATAAAAAAAATTTTCTGTAGTATTTTGATCAAGTTGTTTGTTATATGCAAGAAATTATGAAATTTTCGAATATTTTTTTTAGCTGTTTATTTTTATGTGGTCCCTATCTACTGCACAAAAACAAGTTTTACTGTATTGATCTAGTCTTTTTCTTTATTTTCAATTCCTCATTCAGAAATTAATCTAAATTTTAAGTTTTGTAGAATTCTGCTGAATAATTTGAGAAATAAGGGTTAAAAAAAAAGACTTACTCAATTTAAAATTATCTCAAACATCTGGGAATAAATTCTGTATTCAAAACTTTTCAATGTTATTGTACTTAGATATTTTTTTGCAATTTTCAAAAGGGTTTTAAATAATCAGTAAAAGAAATACTTGTGTGAAAAATAAAAATTAATGCTTCCAAAAAAAGTGAATTTTAATAATTTTTTCAATTTTTTTATCAAACTCAAAATGTTATGCAATTCCAAGAAATATTTATGTTCAAACTACTAAGCATTGAAGGCACAATACTACTTTATAATATTTATCAATTCATTAATCAGAGACTAGAAGGGCAAGTATGAATTATCTAGACAGAAAGTATGTGATTTATTTTTCAATATCTCTGGAAGTAACAATGAAATTCAACAGAAATTTGGAACATTATAGCCATTTACATCACTCTCAACTAAATTTAATAAGTCAATCCATTAATTATTATAGTTTAGTTCCTTACAGGCCATCAACTTTGATGTTGATTTTACCCACCATGAAAATTATGAATGTTTCCCTGTTTTTGACAACTGTACATAAATTTAGTGTACTACATTTAACAAAAGTTTGTTAAAAAATTTGATTTAAATTACTAAATCAAGTATTTTTTGTAACTTTCTACAGGATATCAGTTTTCATTAAAACTAAAAAGTCAAAATCTAACTTGAACTTAATAGTGAACTCACAATTATCATTATGAGCTGTAAGGACAAAACTACCGTTCCTTGATATATTCAGTCTGTGAATAGGAGCACCAAGTCGAGGAAGAAGAGATTTCATCTCCTTAAATAAATTCCACTTGACCAGGCATGCCTCTCCTCCCCCACTGTACAGATATGATCCTAAATGTAATAAAATTATTTGCAATTATTTCAAGAGCTCCAAGTAACAATCTAATTTAATTAAATTGCTATGTAGATTCAAAAGCAAACTTAATTTGATTTAACCACAATAATGCTGAATAACAAAATAAACTACAATTATATGCCATTCTGAATCATACTCAGGTGACAAGAATAGATAATAGTTATTGACTCTAGAAGGTTAGTGACTTCATTATTTTAATCATAAACAAATGAAAAGCACAATATCTGGGCTCGCATCTCATTCTTTTAACTTCTACATCTTGCTTAATGGATTTAAATAGGTTTATGGTAGGTTTAATAAATGCCAGTCCTGTACACTGCTTCAGTGGAACATGCAGCTCGACTTTTACTGCTGGATATGACCACTCAGCAATCCTAATCATTGGATGACAAGGACTAATGAAATTTATGTACTCTTAAGCAGTACTTTACATTCCTACATAAAGTAATTCATGACTTTTAAGAAATCTAGTTAGATGCGGCAGGCTACCCTGTTAGTTTACAAGGAATGTCTCAAGAGACTTAAATGTACAAGATCAACTCTTTCTGAATATCACAAATACATGTACAAAAATAAACAAATATTGAAAATGAAGAATTATTACTCATTAAATTAATAAAGTAATTGAACTGGAGGATTGTACCATCATCAAGGCAAAAACTTCAAAAAAAATGACAATGTAATTAGTAATAGCATTGCAAAATGAGAAACCATACCTTCTGAAGAAAATGCAATATCAGCAACTGGTAAAGAATGCCAATGGTATAGAGTGCGAATTACATTTCTCTTGTCAAACACATTAGACCTGAAGCACAAGAAAATGTTATAAAACTCAGAAGAAAGAACTATCTAAATTATGTTTCTACAATGCAAAATTTTAATACAGTTAAACCTCCATTTTACAATTTTTTTTCTTTTCTTTTGCAAAATTTTTCCTGGAACCAAGAACATTGTACTATTTTCTTCATAAAATAACCACCAAATAGCGAAGTGCATATTCTATATAAAGAATTTTTTCTCTTTCGATTTTTTCTTTAATTCGATTTTTTTTCACCCTATTTTTAAAACATTTCAGGACATTAATCAAACTATTTTCTTAAAAATATTTTATGGGGATCAACAAACTTGAACTGGTATTACCAGGTGCCTAACTCACCTAGAACAATGAAATGGCCATAATTTTTCACACATAAAACTCAAATAAAACTAACAGATTTCATCAGTAATTAAAATTAAGGAGGCATGCGGTAATGTATGCTTAAAATTACTCGTAGGCTTAAAATTAGAAAATGTCATTAAAAAATTCTTCAGTTTTAATATAAAATTTTTTTTAAAGTTGAAAATACAGTGTATTCCTGGATAATACCCCCCCCCCCTTGTTTTCCTTGTAGATTTCTTTTTGAAGGGAAAAATATTTAAAATAAATAGATATTAATTTTTTTTTTTAAAAAAAAAGGTTAGTCTTCCTTTTTTAAAAATAATATTTTGTGTTTATGAATTTAAAGTTATATTTGGTTTTTAAAGTATATTAAAAGATGAATCTCTCTCCATTTAATGAATTTTCCACATATAACAAACTTTTTTCAGGATTTAGCAACTTTGTTAAATAGAGGTCCGACTGTACTTTCATGAACATAGCCAATGTGGACATCATGAATTAATAAGATATAAGCAATCATTTTATTTTTACAGTATTATTGTGACAACACAGTTTTTTACATTAAAAATAACATGGTCAAAAATGTTTTCATAAGGCCACATCAATCTAAAAATTTATTTCATGCCTCAAAATACAATTTCTCAGGGGAAAGACATTTTTTACCCATATCTCTCTATGACCCAAATCAAATGAAAAAATTTATGTATATATCTTTTCTTTAAAAAATTATATTGTTATTTTCACAACATAAGATTATTTGTAAATGAAAAACTCCATTAAAAACTAAACAAAGATGGGTACTCAATATTATAACTGAATCAGGACAAATCATAAGATATTCAAGTTTCTAAAATACTGTTTAATAAACTAAAAGTAAGTCTGATAATAACTGCATCTATTCAATGTTTAGAACCAAAGCAGCATCACTTCCTCAAAATATGAAACATATCACAAAGAGCAATTTCTTAACAATTAAATAAATTTTACACAACTGAAATTTCCCCCCCCCCCCTTCCAAAGTCAATAACTGATGATAAATGATTGACTTCAGATGACAGATGTAAAAATGAAGACACAAACAAATGCTGGTACATAATTACAGATTAATGTTTTTCAAAATATATACTAGTATCATTTCACTTATTATTTTATATTTTACATATACATATGAAGTACTATAATGATTACACCAGTTATGTTTTTAAGTTTTTCTTCAATAAATTAACCTAAAAATATTTCAAAAATTTCCTTAAATAAATTTTAAGGAAAACAATATGCAAGACTTTCAATAAACAAGAGAGATCATAAGAGAAAAAAAAGATTATATGAAACAAAAATTTACACAAAAAAAAATTACCAAACAATAATTCTCCCCATGATGTCTCCAGTGGCAAAAACTAACTCATTTGGATGACACGAAATACATGTAAATGTTTCTGTTGCAAGATGTCTAAAATAAAAAAAAATAATAAAAACCTTATTTCAGATATAAATTAACTGAAGGAAATCAAATTATATACTAATAAGCACAAACTGAACTTGAAAGTACAGAAATTTTGATGCATATTTGATTACATTCTTCTGGTCAAGAGTACTAAAGTAGTCGAGAATGCTGCAAGTAAGCTATGTCTGTTAAAAAGAATTGTTGGTGTAAAGTGGGGATCATCCCAAAGTGTTTTGATTTCCAAGTATACATCATATATTAGACTTGTTATTGATTACAGCTCTGAGCTTCTTGTTACTGCTTCTAACAGTACTTTATCCAAGTTGGACATCGTTCAAAATAAAGCACTTTGATTTACCATTGGTGCAGCCACCTCAACATCTACCACCACTATGCAATTGCAGACTGAAATTTCTGATCCATCTGAAAGATTTTAAAATACTCAGCTCTTTCTCTTGGTGAGCAATTATTGAGAAAGGAGCATTTCTGGCCCAACTATATATTTTCCCCAAACAAGACTTAACACTCAACGTACTTTCTTGTTTGAGTACCAGAAACTTGCAAATGTTTTTGGTGTTTCCGATAATAGACTTTCCATCTTTAAACCAAGTACCTTCCTGGGTCATTTGTGATATGTTTCTGCTAAACTGGATTTTGTTTTGCCTGTTTGTACAAATAATTCCCTCCTGGCTGAGTTAAGGTCTTCAGCCCTGGCTACTATCTATGAAAGATATCCAAATCAACACTAATTGCATGTATTTACTGACTGCTACAGTTTCCTTTGGCAGGGTTGGAGCTGGTGCTTACTCTAACTCATTTAATCTGAAAGATCTTCTTAGTGCCTCGTCAGACAATTTTGATTGTGAGATTTTCGCAATATTAATATTAGTGTTACTCCTGGCCAAAATATTGTCATTTTCATATATTCTCACTTAACAAAGGGCAAAAGTCAATCAATTACAGTCACTCAAATACCTACTGATATGAGGTTGTAACTTGAAAGAGCTGGGTACTCAAGTCATCCACCCAACAATGTATTCTCAGGGCACAATCAAGACCATATCTGGCTACAATCTGTTCCCATCAGAACTTGAATTCAAATGTAAACAACTTATACTTATTTTTTGGCTCTGGAAGAGAGGTTGTCCTTCAATCAATTTTTTCCATTGCAGCATTCATGGAAATGAACAAGTCCACAAGTTGGCCAAAGAGGCTTTGATGCTGCATCCACCTTGTCCACTTAAAAATGCCAAGTGACTTCGCAGGGGTAAATATTGTCAGAAAAGAATATTCACTCTTACAGAGCTAGGTGTTGGTAAATCTTGTCTACTTGATGGCCAGAGACGCACTCAACTTTCAGTCCTACCTAGGGTGGAAGGAGTGGCATGTTTTAGAGCAGCGATACTCAACAAGCGGCCCACCAAGCCTTTTTATAAGTGGCCCGGCCATAACCCATAGCTCTGAGAAATTCACTTATTTAAGTACAATGTAGGAAAATTGCATGGGAAATTCTTTAACAAGAAATCAAATATATCAATTTTGCTCTTTTGCTGTCGATGTCGTCACAATTCGACAATGATCATTATAATTTTTAATAGTATATGAATGCATCATGAAACTATTACATGACTATTATTAATATATTATGTTGACTGTTTAATTAATATTCACATTAATGCACACATTTTCTAAATTTTAAATTAAATATTTCAAAAATTACCATAGATATACTCAAAAATTTTTCATTCTAACTTTATAGGTTCTCAGCTTTGCTTCCATGTAAACATGTATTGTATTTTCATCAAATTTTTCAGCATATTTTTTGGTCTTAACAGTGACAATTTAAGTGCATTTTGGGCCGCGAGGGCAGATCTACAGGCCTCCCTGGCACTAGAGGATTGAAATTTATAAACAGAAAATCTGGTTAAGTCCACCGCGTCTGGGCCCTTCTGCGCTTCTCTGGTCCCCAGCCTCCAATGGGTAAACTAGCACTGGCTTTTAACATGCATTTCTCAACCAAATTAAATGAAATTTTTGAAATATATTAAAAATACTAATGATGCTATATATTAAAATTTGAATTTAATATTATATTCAAAGAATTGTTAGTTCTTTTGGTAAATAATTTTGAACTGCGCATGCACAATGCATAAATGTCTTTTTTTTCCACCTGAAATTTCAAATGAAATATCTAATATAAAATTGCTAGTTTTGTATGGTTGAGATTTCAAAAATATCCAGATTTTAATTACTTCTTCAGTTAGCCTTTAAAAAAATATAAATGTTGAGGTATTTTGCATAAATAGTTATTTTTGAATAATAATTTGAATATTTTTGAATAACTTGAATTTAAAATTGATTTTTATATTTATTTATATGCTTAAATGACAACTGTAAATGTGTATGGATATTTTTGAATACTATTTATTCAAACATTCAAGTTTAATAAAAAATGTGGGAAAACCCTCATTTATATTCTCTTTGAAGTAAACTGAAGTTTAAATACTTAAAATTCAAGTATAATTCAGAGTATCTTAACAATACAAAACTAGGTACTGTAAATAAACAGCCCTGAACACCTGGCTTTGAAATCTAAAAAAAAAAAAAAAACTAATACATCTGAATTAGTTCTTTCTTTCTCGTTGTTATTTTTATCAAAGCGTAAGAAAATTTTTCAATTCATTTGATGCAGAAGTTTAAAAATTATTTATTTTTAGTAGAGCTTAAGCGGTTTCAAATTTTAAAGTGTTTGGGGGGGGGTGTATTATTATTATTATTTTTTTGATATTTTATAATGAAATAATAATGTTTTAAAAACTAAAAGCATGATTAAGATAAGAAAAATCAAGCAATAGAATATACTTAAAAAAGTAATTTGTCTAACTACATAAAATAGCAAATTACTCTAACTTGCTCAAACTTGTAAAACCAAAAGTTAATTATAATATATTTTATTTATGTGTTGGAACTTCTCAAAACTTTTAAAACCTCAAATTAAACTAACTAACAAACTCCAAGAAATTCTTCCCCAGCTTTTTAACGATTGCTCCCCAGGGTCAGAACACAGGTTCCCTGCAAGCCACAAAACTTTCTGTCAGTGTCCATTGTATCACCCCACAACCCTCCCTAATTATCTTTCAAGAAGTTAAACCTTTTAAGGGGGGAAAGATTTTGAAAAAATACGTCTCACACGCTTTTGAAGTTCTTTCTTGAAGTCAACTAAATACACGTGGTGCATTTTCAAAGCATCTTTAGTCTGGCAGGATTTTCCATGCATAATGCTTAGAGGGGTAATGAAATTAAAATTAAAATCTACTGCTAAAACATCCTTAAACATACAAAAATGTTCAAGGTATAATCCAAAGTTATATTTTATAAAACAAAGTATGGTTGTCAGTAAATCAATGAATATTCTATATCATTTCATATATAAATTTCAATAAAAATGTTCTTGCTTGTAAAGAATAAGA
This sequence comes from Trichonephila inaurata madagascariensis, assembly GCA_019973955.1. Taxonomy (NCBI): domain Eukaryota; kingdom Metazoa; phylum Arthropoda; class Arachnida; order Araneae; family Nephilidae; genus Trichonephila; species Trichonephila inaurata. The sequence goes on along the minus strand of BMAV01017471.1, from coordinate 49,374 downwards.
ATATTGTGGAGTTCGTTAAGCAAGTAATTGCAGAGAATTGGGGACAAAGCAAACAAAATTTTCTCATCTTCAAATTTCAAAGATGAAAAACATTACTTACTTAATACGTTTTTTTCCATCCAATTTAATAATAGTCAATGAGTTTTCATAAATAGCTGCTGCATACTGTCCCTATAGAAAAAAAATAATAATTCAATGAAATAATTTCCAAACATTTTTACATTCTATAACACAATTTCTGAAAATAAATGAATTCTTACAAGTACCTGAACATAAAAAGGAGTTAACAAGAAATTAATAAAAATAATTAATAAGAAATACCGCAAAAAGAAAATATTGAAAAACAAGATTGAAATGGGCACTTTTTTTTATTTCCTATAAATATAAATTTTGAATTAAAAACAAAAATAAGTCAGAAACTAAAAACATTACACGTAAAAAATTTGATAAAATTACCTGGCATCCAAAAGTTACCATATTTTCAACTGGAAAAACTGGATAGATGCATATTTGGAATTTTTCACGTGGTGGAACAAAGGAATACAATCTATATTGATCTATAATAAGAGATTTACTTAGAATTATAAAAATGAATAACATTTTAGCGTAATTTTTTTTTTGTCTTTGCAAAATTTATAAAATTATTTATTAAATTTCTAATATTTTTAATGTATATTTTGTAAGGCTTCAAAATGTAACAATTAACTTCTTAATTTACAGAATCTTTTCTCAACAAAACAAAAGTAATAATTTGGATAAAATTTATTTTGTTTACTGAAAAAACTTTAAAATATTTTACAAATGACATTTAAAACTCTGCCAATAAATAAGTATTACATTTTCCTAACACACCAAAAAGACATTTATTCAATTATTTTACAACATACAATACCTTCAAAGAAAATATAAATACAATTACCAATTAATAACTAGAATATTCTACCAATTTCAACTTATCTTAAATATAACTTTAAAAAACATTTAAATGCCAACTGTATAAAAATATATTTAACTGTTTGTCCCTTGTAATTAATATAATGTTATAACTTTTTAATTTTGCACACATACATTTTAAGAATAGAAAAGAGCTTTAACTACAGAGCCATCATTCAAAATTAATATCACCTACATAAGTAAAACAGACCATAAATGTAAAACTAACAAACCTTTAACTTTTCGGGTAACAAACCAAGTATCACTAAAATTTGGGACATAGAAGCAAACAACACACATATGTAACTCATAAACCTAAAAAGAAAATGTAAGCTAATATTAAAAATTGAAATAAAAAAAACATACAATTTAAGAATTTAAAATATAAATTTAGACATTAAATAAAGTCAGTAAGAAATTCTTTGATCCCATAATTAATGACAATCAAAATAATCGATACTTGCATGTTACCACAACAATCACCAACTCTATTAATAACTCTTCAAGTTGGCAACCCTAATTTCCCATGTGACGTGTGTGCTGAATTGGCAACCAGGTGCTTTGTTTCATATAATGTCGCCGATAGGTAAGTATCAAATAATCAAGTAACAAAATATTATTGAATGAATTCAGTCAAAATAAAATTTATAAATATTTTAGTTTTAAATCATTAATGCAGAAAAACATGGAGGTCTTTAAAACAGAATTGAATGTAAAAGCTGCATTTTGATATAATATTGATCCAAAACAGAAAATTTGTGCATGCATATGTAATTTATTAATGACATGAAGGCTGCAACCATTAAGAAAATGACATTCTCAAGTAAAATAGCTTCTAAATATATTCATTATATATATATATATATGCTAAAGGTATATATATATATATACCTTTAGCACTGTAGGTTTTAGTACTTCTTCACTTTTATTTTATATTACTATATATATATATATATATATATACACACATATATTTACATAATAATACACACAAACAGTTATAAACCTTAGTATAACTAGTCAGCACAAAAGAAATAATAGCTATGGTAGTATAGTAGCAAACTCTTGGCTCTATTGGTATACACATTTATATATATAAGCAGGTGAAAACAATTGAAGGGACAAATGGATTTTATTCAATAAAAAGAAAACTAACAAAGTAAATAAAACCAAACATGGCAAAAATATCATCCAATATAAGACCAATATGCAGGGAAAGAATGGGGGCACAACATGCACCCTCAGACCAACACCCTGTCAGTCAGAGAAAAACATGTCTAACAAGGTGTATGATCGCCTCCAACAGCTACGCAACTCTCACATCAGTGTTTATCAATCCCTGTGGCAACTGCACCAAGGCACTCTTGAGCTCATCGATGGTCATTGGAGCTGGTCTTTGAGCTGCAATTAAGCGTCCAAGGACGTCTCAAACGTGTTTGATGGAATTAAGGTCAGAGAACATTGCAAGCCACTCCAATATCCTCCAACTGGAGGTATTCATCCACTAACTGAGCCCTATGTGGGTGTTATCATGTATAAAGATGAAATTTGGTCCTGATGCCCTGCAGAAAAGTCTGATATAGGATGCAAGGATCTTGCCTCTGTACCACTGACTTGTCAGAGTACCTCTATTGAACGCATGAAGGTCGACATGCACACCAGCCATAATGCCTGACCAGACCACTTCGACCATAGTAATCCTTATTGACAATGTTAGAGGGCCCACATCGACTCCCGGGTTCTCCACAGATGAGAACACGTCTTGATTCACTGTCCAGACGAATTGCAAACTCATCACTGAAGAGAATACAACCCCAATCATCCCCTGTACAAGATGTGTTCTTGGCAACAGGTTAAACAGTCTTTTCTGTGATTCACAGTCACAGGGTGCCTGAAATGCACGCCACCAGCATTAAGTCTTTGGGCAACTGTTATCCATGAAAAGGATGTTCCTGTTGCATTATACAGGTTGCGAGACAGTTGTATCGCATAAGTGAGTGAATATTTTTGTTGCACTGCTTAGCTACACGAGGGCTTTTTGGCGACGGACCTCGTAATTTTGAACCATGGTTAAGTGACGAGGACGACACCGGAGCTGCCCTCCCACCTCTCCTAACTACTTATGCCACACCTACGTGTGGACGTTTGAGCTTTTAACAGATTTAACGTGCATTGCTCCCCCACACGTTGGGTCTTTAGTGGTACTAGGCTCAAACTCGAGACATGACGCCCACAATCCGATACCTTGACCACTAGGCTACCGAGGCCATGACAGTTGTATTGCAGTCACAGACCTATCCCTTATGGCTAGAAGTCTCAAATAACGGTCTTAAAAAGCGTCGTTGTCCTTTTGTAGTTTTGGCCAGGTCAGGGGACTACTCTTCCTGTCTCCATGAACTTTTTCCACAGAGTGGACACCACAATTCTTAAAACCGTGAAGTCCCTACAGCAGATAGCCTGTGACTAACCCGAGTTCTCCAACTACCTACTAACCTGTGGCATCATCTGCATGATGAGATTTGGACATATTAATGATGGGTAAAAAAAAAAATTAAAAAAAAAAAAAAAAAAAGGATTGGGCTAAGCCACAATGTTTCACAATGTCCTAATACTATAAACTTCAGCAAGCAAACGAGGAGCCTCTACACAAACACGATCACAGCACCACTGCCTTGCGACATCACAGGCCACTGCTTAGCAGAGGTATCCACGAAGAGGTCAGCTATTATCTAATGCCTTATTTGCATAAAGGCGTTAAATTTTTTTAAAAAAAACTATTTCTCCTTTTAACTGTTTTTACCAGTGAAAATATATGTATTGTTAGGTTAGAGTGAGAACTATTTTTCTTAAGCACTTCTTGTTAATACATTTAGTGTTAATAATATATAAACTGTGATACCTAAATATTCAAGAATTAAATGCAATAAAACAATTATAATTATTAAAAAAAAGAAAGAAAAACTTTTAGTGCAAGTTGAAATAAGAGTGAAAAAATATGAATGATAAAAAATACATAAAAAAAATAGATAGTAATAATTTTCCTGTATGTCAGATATTTTGATGCTCATAATACCTCTGAAAACTAAAGTTCTAAGAAAAACATTTTAATTCTCAAACAATTTACATTTAAGTAATAAAATTACATCTAATTTATTTTAGAAACATATACTGTCAGATTTGATATTACTATGACATGAAGGGTTTAACCAAGGTGGTAGAGAAACATAGTTTTTTCTTCAGCATGAAAATACATTTCATTTCCATAATAAACTATAAAGCATCAAACACAAAAGCAAACAAGCACAAAAATATACAAAGATTTTCAAAGGAGATTATTTCCTTACATATAAGTTCAACATACTCTAAAGCAGTATTTGTATACAATAAAAGAATACAGTATAATATTCAAATATTTCTTCAAATAAATAAAACAATGTTAGAGCACTTTTCTGACCTCACTATCCAAGACAGCATATTTCATGATATACTCATTTCTATCTAAATTGATTCATTCTTTTCTTTCAATAAAAAAACATGTAGCATATTTTATCTTTATTACAATATTAAACTTCTCATATTAAAGTAAAACACTGCATTTATGGAATATAAACATAATATAATAAATGGATGCATTACAATGGTTCTCAACCTTTTTTTATATTGCGGTGCACTTAACAATCTCAAAATCTGGCAGCACACTAACAAAATAAGTTTAAAATAATTTAACACATCTGTAATACACTTCCATATATCCATGAAAGAATAGTAAAATGTACCATGAATCCTTTAGTTTATTTCTGTAAAATGGCCAAATTATTTAATTCAGGATTTTATTTTTTTTCTCTGTATGTAGTTAATAATTACAAAAAACTTTGCCAACACACAAAAGTGCCATGGCACAGTTGAGAATCACTGATGTATTATGTTACCAATTTATATGAAAACTGTTATATTTTTGTGTTTGATAATATATTTCAAATTTATATCCAGAACTTTGACATCAAGCAAAAATAACATTACATATGCAAGCACATAATATTGTTATGAATGTTGTGTGATTATTGCTTAAACAGTGTAAATAATTCAAATCTGGGATGTTTAATAAATTAATATTACTTTCTATTATATTTATTTTATGATAAAAAATGTAAAATTTGCAAGCCAAGTTCTGCCTTTTACATTATAATCAGTGGCGTAACAGAGAATACTAGGGCCCCCTACAAACTCAGGTTTTGGGCCTCAAGTCCAAATAGGTACTTTGCCCCCCCCCCCCCCACACACAATGTGGGGGTGTACTTTAAGCCACTGATTATAGTAGTGTTTCAATCTAAGCTTGGAAAAATATTGGTTATACAGCTAAGATTGCATCTTTTTTTAACAACCAAATTTGACGATGGCAATTATATGGATACTTTTGGAAATTGTTTGAGAAATCTATAAACATCACGATCTATGACGCAAGAGGATCTTCAAAGAAAGTTAGAAAATGAGTAGTTCAATGAAACTGAGTCAGTATTACTTTGACTGTTGAAGAGTGCAAATAAACTTTATGAACATATTTGTATTTTCAGATGTTGATAATTGAATCTGAGCGCTGTTGAAGGTGTGAAAACCGGTAAAATCCTAGGAGAGCCCACACCTTAGGCGACAAGCCAGAACAAGATGGCGCCAAGCGAAACCGACAATGGCAGCTAGTGAATATAGCGGGATAAGGTGGATGCGTTATGAAAATAATATAAACAATACAAAAATTAAACATTTAAGATAAAAAAATATAAAAACAGCACTCGCTTTCTTACTGCTGATCTTTTCCGAGTGAAGGGTACAGCGTAACAACAGATTTTAAAGAAGCCTTGAAGGCCTCATCGCTAAGCGAATGATCATGTGAGCACCACCATATATATTCTGCAGGGTAATGGTCGAACATACCTTCGGCATGGTTGGTACGATTTCGAAGAAAGCGTTTTATTGCCGACCATGTTACATCATGTCGATCATTACATTTAGGACATTCATAGCTCGAAGTAATCAATCCTTCCTTCATACACCATTCAATCAATTCTTTCTTACCTTTCGCACTTAAAGTAAAAAATTCTAAAGTATATTCACTCACACACGCAACCATACTTCCAGCCCGGAGACCCAACAACTAAATGAAATTCGAAATACCCGCCGACAAAATACAAAAATTCCAGAAATAGTAAGGGTTACCATATCTAGTGTATCAAAGTAGGGTTACCAAGATGGATACAACCAAAATAATTTGCGCCAAGGGTGTGGGCTCTCCTAGGACCAAACTGTGAAAACCTACTGGGATTTATTATGTGAATTTTAGTGCTGTGTATCCTGTATTTTAGGGATTTTTTTCTACGATAAATTTTCATCACTCTTGAAGAACTGTTTTGCTCTTTGAGACTGATAGCAGAAAATCCTCAAACCTCATCTACACATAATAGTAGTATATAATACGCATACATATAACCCTTTTATATATAACAATCATTTTATATTTTTAATACCTGAAGTATTTTTCCTACAGAATAATCCCATCGCACAACAACTCCGTCTTCAGAACAACTGTATATCTAAAAAAATCAGAACAAGTTTTTAAAAATATACAATAACACATTACTTGTATCAATACTTTCAAGTTTTGAAAATCTTAATTGTTTATATCAGAAATGTTTACAAAAATCCCAACAATATTCATGTTATCCCATATTGTATAATGCAAATGTTGCCCAATAGCATGCAAAGAGCCCAAAAAAATGATAGAAAGAAAAAAAGTACAGTAAATAGTAAATATATTAACAAAAAAAATAAAATGTAGTATTAAAAATGCAATGACAAACATAAAATTTAAATATATTTTTGTACAAAATTATCTATACAAAAAAACAAATGCCAAACATGATAAAAATATTTTGAGTTTAGAAATATTACAAAAAGAAACAGAAATGAGTAAGTTAAGCAAAAAGGGAGGGCAACGCAAGCTTTTTTTAATAATTTTTTTTCCATGCACAAACCAATATTGAGCCTCTGACTTATCAAAGGAAAATAAGTACTCTTAACTTGGTTGAGAGATTTCTGAGATGTAGTGACTTCTGGGAAAAGTACAAGACTGCAGACAGTAGGTTAAAATCCTAATTTACTTTCTTACACTGCTTCTAAAGAACTGTCTATGGTTTTTGATATCCTTTCACATCCAATTGATAGCCTCCGCTTGAAGCTGGTGTACTTCTACAATTGAACATGACAATTCATAACTTAAGACTAGATTCTGCTTGCCAGTAAGAAATCATACACAGAGACAAAACTGAACATTGCCACTATTGGAGAAAGATTTTGCATGACACACTGATTGCATGTGCACACCAATGGTTCTGCTACAGATACTGCTCATATTGCTGGTGCAGGGGGATTGGTACTTTAGCTTCAACAGGGCTGTTATTGCAAATTGTACCAACTTTGATGCTGAAGTGGCTGCTGTCTAAATAGTTTTGAGTGAAACCTAGGGGCGTAGCTATTGCCATATCAATGATACAGAGCCTTTAAGCTACAGGGGCCCCAACATGTCTAACTACAGTCCCACTAACAAGGCTCCCATATCTAAAAAAAAGAGCCCCGAAGGAATTTTGATACAGGGCCCCCCTCAAAGCTGGCTACGCCAGTGGTGAAATCACTAAAAGATGATCAGGAAATATTGATATTTATTGATTCAGAGAGAGATGCCACTAAAAATAAAGCAATTTCTTCAGTCCTAATTTCAAAGAACCTGTACTTAAGCATCAACTTGTGATTTATTTTTTGATGGATAGCAGCCACAATGTCACCCTGCAATGGATTCCAAGTCAATTTGGAATTTTGAGTTTGCTGAAACACTGGTTAAGACTACTTTTGACCTTCCCAACATGATCCTATGTAATCAAAGATCCTTTGTTTGTAATCAAAGTATTAAAATAATCATCAATGGTAGATTTAAGGTTCATTTTTTAGAGAAGATTTGGGACTCTGTGAGGGAAAGTTTAGTTTAGTTTTCCATGGAAAACTCCTTTCTTTGTGACCAGCCAAAATATGTTGGCTTGCTAACTTTAGAATTAAAACTGCACACATGACTACCTCACAAAACACTTGTACAGATTCAGTATAGTAGATTCCTCCTCTTTTATTTAATGTTAAAAACATGTGCAGAAACCATTTGGTCTCTTATTCTGAATTCAACAACATAATTGCAGCTATTACTATTAAAAATAATTATAGCTTTTATTGTGTTGCTGAGCAGAATTGGGCTGCCCATTGTTGGAGGTCATGCCTAAATCTGGCATAGGATTAAAAAATTTTTAAGACTGATTCTACTTACAAAAGATGACATAATGGAAAAGTGAAGACGTATGATTTTTACCTGCAAGCAATTTCCTGTATTTTCTTGTAAACTAATGACTTGCGTTTTGTGGTACTTCAAGGAGTGGATGCACTCACCACTTTGAATAGCATAGCTCTTAACGTCAGATCCACTAGCAATCATAAGATACCTAAAAATGATAAAATCCTTGTATTACAGATAATTTGATTTAAAAAAAAAAAACTTCAATTTCTTAGGAACACATATTTTAATAACAAATATTTAATTTGACAGTTAAAATAAAAACTATGACAACACTAAATTTTAAAATCAAAAATAAAACTATATATATATTAATATATTTTATTTACATTACATAAAAATCAATAATATAATTCTTCAAACACACATATCATGCAAGAAGATATTTTAATTTACAAATATTAAGCAAAATTTTAAGTATATATAGATACATAACAGTACTTTTTAAAATTTGAAACTAAAACAGCACAATTATATGATTTAAAAGAAAACAGCCTAAATTTAAGCACGATAACATAATTTATATTACAATACAAAAAAAGCATTAGAGTTAAGAATTATATTAATGTTGCACTATAAAAAGCAGCATGAGGGCTATTGGCGACAGATCTCATAATTTTGAACAAATGGTCAAGTGATGAGGACAACACCTGAGCTGGCACCCCCTTCTCCTAATTTCCACTCCACACTAATGGGAGGACATTTGAGCCTCAACATATTTAAAGTCCATTGGCCTCCTCTGCACAGTGGGTCTTCAGTGGTACAAGGCTCGAACTAAACACATGCCTCTACCAAAAGTTTGTGGCCTTGACCACTAGGCTACCGCACCCACTACAAAAACAGCATACCTGAAATAATGTTAAATCTGAGACAAAATTATCTTAACTTATTTTACAGCCAGCATTTCACTACAGATATTATAAAGAATCATATAATGGCAAAATTAAATTGAACTCGTCAAAGTTTTGTGATTCTTATTTTGGTATCATTTACAGTGATCATGAAGCCAAACACATGGAAAAACATAAAACACACTAACTTCTCGTCCCATCACCAAGGAATCCATACTTAGGATATACACCTAGGAAATGCAGCTGCCAACTCGTGGTTTTTATAACCATTAAGTACCCAATATTTTGCTTTTAAATATGAATGACAGTAAATTCTAATGAAATTTTTAATTATTTGAAAACCCTATATAAGCAGTAAGCAGCATTTATTTTCCTTTCTTGAATCTTGCTTGCAGCTAAAGGAACTGCTGAGAATTGACTATTGAATGAAAATTCCTATAAGAAGCAACAAGTGTACTGGTAAAGGATCCTAATCATAAATAAATGACAAGGGCTAGTAACCATTAACATTTACAGAGGATATTGAGCAGGGCTTCAAACTGGAACTGAACCGAAAACCAGAAAGAAAACGTTATTTTTGTCGGAACAATAACTGGAAACGATTAAAAAAAAAAAGGTTTATTTCGGCTTGATATATCTTCAGACATTTTTTTTTACTGTGACCAACTTATCAATATTTTCTAATTCACCATCAACCATATAACTAGCATCATTACATGTACATTGCTTCTTGATTTTCTGTTTTGTTGTCCATTAGAATTTTTTTTGTTTTAGTTTCATATGAAACTACTTGTAGAAGGCAGATTTAATTCAGTGCATGAACTAGTTTTTTATGAAAAATATCAGTCTATTTTTTACATCTCAGCATGCGATCATCCACAGATATTAGCACAGACCATAGGTTCCCAACCTTTTTTGAATTGGCGTCCTCTTTTCTAGTGAATATTTCGATTCCCCCCCCCCTCCCACTCCAGAGAAATAAGAATGTACAAAAAGCATGGTGAAAACAAGAATTAAGTTTTTAAAAAATATTCTATTTCTAATAGAATATATTTCATTCATATTGATGTCATTCTGATCAGTGGTTCTTTTTTTAATAGCGTTTTGAAACTTTAACTTTAATTATATATATATAATTACATCGTATATAAGAGATATTTCATGTGACATTGGACAAGATGTGAAAAGTTTTAATTTAATATCTAAAATTTACTATATCATTTAATTCAATGTTGGTCTGAATGTAATGTAATCTTTAAGTTTTTCATTCACTACCCATGTGAATTTTCGTGCATGCGATAGAAATGAGTTAAATACATACAATCAACATAAAGTAACCAGTATTAAAAGTTTACTTTTGTTAGTACATAATCAGCATGTTTTTAAACTTTATTTGGTAAATCTGCCCATGTCCCACTGTGTCATCTCAACACCTCTTTATTTCCTCTGGGTCATTTATTGCCCCCACAAGGAGGAGTTATTGCCCACATTGAGAACCTGTAGCATAGACTGTTTAACACATGGATCAATAAGTCCCGAGACTAACAATGAAAACAACATTTTTTTGCAAAATTTTTTTTTTATTCATGAACATAATCACCTTTTAGGGTGATCCAATCGTTCCAACGCTTTTCCAATTTTTCAATACCATGTTTATAAAAAAAATTATCTTTCGCTTCAAAATAAGCTTCAGTTTCAGCGATGACCTCCTCATTTGAGCCAAATCTTTTTCCCTGGAGCATTTTTTTAAGATCAGCAAAGAGCCAGTAGTCACTGGGGGCTAAATCTGGCAAGTATGGGGGGTGGGGAAGCAGATCAAAGCCCAATTCGTTCAATTTTGCCATTGTTTTCATCGACTTGTGGCAGGGTGCATTGTCTTGGTGAAAAAGGATTTTTTTTCTCTGCATGTGCGGTCGTTTTTTTGCGATTTCCTCCTTCAAACGCACCAGCAAGTCAATATAATAATCACTGTTAATCGATTTACCTTTTTCGAGGTAGTCAATGAAAATCACACCATGTGTATCCCAAAAAACTGACGCCATGACTTTGCCAGCTGACTGCTGCGTTTTCGGACGGCTTTCGCCAGCTGTGCGCCACTCAGATGACTGCCGCTTCAACTCTGGAGTGTAGTGATGTATCCATGTTTCGTCCATGGTCACGTAACGACGCAAGAAATCTTTTTTGTTGCGAGTAAATAGCGATAAACAGCTTTCTGAATCATCGACTCATTGCTGTTTTTGTTCCATCGAAAGCAATCGCGGCACCCACTTGGAAAAAACCTTTTTCATGCTCAATTTTTCATGGAGGATAGTAAATACACTTCCATATGATATCTGTGTCATCTCAGCAATCTCACGGAGCTTCACTTTACGATCTTTCATTATAATTTTTGTCACTTCACTCACATTTTCCGGTGTAACGGCTTCCACAGGTCTACCCGAGCGTTCCACGTCATTTGTGTCGGTACGACCACGTTTAAACTCGGCAAACCACTGACAAATCGTTGCTTTTGATGGACAAGAGTCCGGGGAACATTTTTCAATCCATTGTTTCGCTTGCACGGTGTTTTTACCCATTAAAAAACAATGTTTTATCAGAACACGAAACTCGTTTTTTTCCATTTTTTAAACAAACTACAAAACGACTTTACTCCAACCTCTATAACTCAGCTGTTTCTGGTCCAATCGACTTAAAATTTTGACACGTTTCAAGCAAAGGTTAGTACTCTAGAAAGACCTGGTTACTGGTTTACTACGAGCGCCATCTCTGGGTTAGTCTCGGGACTTATTGATCCATGTGTTATATAGACAAAACAGAATCATAAACCTAATTGTCAAATGGGATTTTGATAATGGATAACAATGCTAATACTCACTGTTCTGTTCACCGCTCGTATCGTACATGCTAGTTAATTGTATCAATTCACTTAGTGTACCAATTACAAAGAGAATTCTTTTAACATTTAGAAGATTTTATTAACTTTTTTTTTTGTTTAAGATAGAATTATATTTTTAGTGCAAATAAAAATACACATAAAATAAAAGTATTCATTAGGAACTGAACTGAAAACTGTTATTTTTGGTGGAACAAAAACCAGAATGAACAGATATATTTTTTTAGGTGAACCAGGAAGAAAAAAATTACGGTTCAAAGCCCTCATATTGAGTCACCATAAATTTAACCCATTATTATCAACCTGAGTACAGCATTCATCATCAAGTTTATGGTGAAATTTATTTTTCTGAATTTTTGATAGAAGCCCTAGCTGTGCAGAACATTTAGAGCCCTTGAATTGTAGAAAGTTTAGAAAGAAAATGACTGTAGATACACATTTTAAGGTAAGATTCTTCTTTGATACATTCATTTACAACAAATATTATTTCAAGCCAAAAGCAACAATAAGTTTTTGAAAATAGCAGCCATAGTTTGTGCTAATCTTATTGACTTATATAAATGCACTATTTTTTTTCCTCTTGGCTAAGAGAAAAACATTTATGTCCAATTCAATAATTTTTAACATGAAATTGAAATTTTCATCAGAATGAAAGTAAAAATATGCGATGTTTTGCATTGACCATTTTAACTTTTTAAAATCTAAACTGGGATTATCATGTCAAAAAGGACAGGAAAATTAATTTAATGTATCATCAGATTTAATGTTTAAATCCCAAATCTATGCAGAAACAGCTCCTAAATCTTACGCTGCAAATTTGCAGAATACATGGCAGTTTTTCACACAGTTATAACTGTTTTAATGCCATTCGGAACAATGTATTTGTAAAAAATATTTCCCAATGTATTTGGCAACAAAAACAAAAAATATAGATACAAATTATATAGAATATGGAATGAAACAAAAGATAACTTAATTAGACATAAACTGACTAAATTACATTAAAAATTTTTAATAAATAGTATTTTTCTTTAATTATCTTTACTTAAAGAATCTATATGTTAACTTATAGCTACTTTATTGTTGTTTTAACATATATTTTTCTACAGCTTTTAGATGGGGTTTCCGAAAAGCACCTTGCAGTTCTAAGGGTTCCATGAGTAAACAAAGTTTGATCACTGGTTTAACTCATTCACTACAGTACTCAAGAGTTAATATTCAAATCATTTAGCTTAAATTCATTCCTCATTCTATCATATCAGTAACTAATGAATTGCACATACTTTCTTAACTCAAAGCATGGAGCATATCTCTCTTCTGACTATGATCATTTATAAACAGCATTTGTTCCCTCTCATGAAGAAACAGCTATTTTTACCATACTTCTAACATTCTTTCATACCTAGATGCTATCAATTTATTATTCAATAATTATGTATTATTGCAACAATTACCAACTCGCGTAACAGTATCACCATAGCAAAATTGGCACCATGGAAATTGTACCTAGATATCAAAACAACAAAGATTCTAATGTGTATTTTCATTGTACTAAAATGTTATCATACCAATTTGGCGTGATTTTACAACTATTTAATTGAAAAAATTACATTACTGACATCAAATTAATTCCTTTTTCATAATGAAAATTAAAAACACTTAAGAACTAATTTGATCCTCTATATAGTAATTTATTGTAATGTTATCAGCCCAACTTGGTGAAAATTGACAACTATTTGGCAGAAAAATCTGTAGTACATCGATATCAAATTAGCTAGTGCTTATTTGGATTTTCCTTGTTATTAAGAAATTGTATCTATAATAAAGAGGATTGCAAAGCTAATTTATAAGCATATCAGGGTTCAAGTGTAGTATAGGGGGGGGGGGCC
>BMAV01017471.1:0-35324 GCA_019973955.1 Trichonephila inaurata madagascariensis | reverse complement strand
TTTCTTTTTTTCTAACTAAAATTATAAAAAAATCCCCAAATCTTAAAAAAAAATTTAAAACCCAAAATGCCCCCCCCCCCCTATACTACACTTGAGCCGCATATCAGCAACACATAAACATAACTGGTCTACAGGACTATGATCATTGGGTAACCATCAGGATTTATTCAATGGTGTTATTTGACAACAGTAAATAATAGAAATGTTGAGAAACTTTAAAAGTACTTAAACTCATTCTTGGTATACATAACTTATCGTACTGATTGAAGAGCAAATGAGTATTCAGTTAATAAAGGGATAAGAAACAGCAACTAATTACAACAATCAAAAATTTTCCATTCACTTACTTGGAATCGGGAGTAAATAAGGGTCTAATTCTAACAACACTTGCGCCAGCTTTTAATTTAGCTTTTAAATTTACTTCTTTCTTAAGCATTTTGTACAAAACTAATTGAGTTGATACTTTTCCAAAATAATCAAAATCCCTTCGCTTAAAACGTGTTTACTGAAATGGTTCAGTTCAGCTCAGTTCAGTACAGTTGATTGATTGATTGATTGAAAGGTTGAAGGGAATATAGAGCAACACAGGCTATGATCCCTCAAAAAAGAAGAAAAAGTAAGAAAAAGTCTAATAGATTAGTAAATACTAAAATCTTTTAAAACGGGGGCTGGGATTTTCCATCGCCAAGACCTTCTTTTCTAGCCAAAAGTGGATCGCCAAGGTGTATCCTTGGGAGGAACCGGTGTGCAGTAACCATATGCGATACGTTTTCCTCGCAGGAAAAGCTCCGCGTAGTGATACACTGCATTTCTGCTAATCGTTTAAAGCTCATGTTCACTGGAAATATTGCCAGGGTAGTTTCTGCAATAGTTTTAACGATTTCTCGAATTCACTTTGAAAAAAAAATTTAATCAAAATCAGATTTAAAAAAAAATTTATACATTTCTCAATTAAGTTCAATTTGTAAGCTTTTTTTTTTCAAAGCTAAGAATTATTATCATTTAAAAACGAACGTAAATTTCATTAATTTTACAAATACAAAACATAAATGTCAAATTACACGTAGTTTTAATTTTTTGATGTACTAAGGAAAGTAATTATTTATCTAATCCAGAAATTTCATATATCTTATTATTCTTAATATATTATTTGTTTTATCACTATCTTAATTTCTAAAGGTGATAATCACTCATGTTTTTCGAAATATTCAAATACTTTACTGAATTTTCCTCCATTATATTTATTCACAGCTGATTAGTTATACTCAACAAAAAGATTATTTCATACTGAGTTTTTTTTTCGATGTAATAGTTAAAAGATATAATTTGGAAGTGAATATATACTTGCAGTACGGTATTTTATATATTTCACATTTTTCATTACTTTTCTTTTTTTTTTTTTCGTTTATAGTTTTTCGAAAAAATAGTAATTTACAAAAAATTGTTGGTATCACATAAGTTAGTGAATAGTATAAGAAAATTCACATTTCTGCTCCAGATAGTAAACGTGATGAAAATAAATCCAGAATTATTCATGTAAAAAAATTTAGAATTCTTAATAACCAAAACATCACGACTCTTAGAAGAGCAGATTTATTGAGAGGGGTGACTGTAAAATGATATCTTATTTGCACTAGTCTGAACAGGAAATCAATTGAATTAGGAGTGCAGTGGGGATATAAATATATTTATCTAAAAACTAACATATCAAAATTTTAGCACTTTTTATAAAACAAACAAACAAACAAACTCAAGACCTAATGCCTTTTATAAATTCCTTTATTCCTTATAATCCTTCATGATTTATTATTATTATTATTGTATCAACAAAAGAAAAACTTTATTAAAGCTCTTGAATTCTTTAGTAAAACACTTTTATATACCTCTGTGTATATAAGATTTTTTATGTACACAGTAAGATTTTATGTGTATATTTATTTTCTAAACAAGTTATAAGATGTAAACATTCTTTTCAAAGAAAATGAGTGATTTTCATTTTGTACAATTTACACTTCAATATATATATATATATATAATCCATAAATATATATATACACAGATAGCTATAGAATCTAAGTATTAGGCACAGTAGTACAATAACAAACTCCTGGCCTTAGGAACCAAGATTGCAGGTCAACTTTTAGGGCTAGCCAACCTTCACCTGTAATTTGTATATATACACTGGTGTGCAAAACTTAAGCAACAGGTGGGTTTATTGCCATAACTTCACGAAAAATCATCTGAGAGACATGAAATTCTGAAATGAGGGAGAGTATTTTGTACGTAAAGGATGACGAAAGCATCGGCGCTGAAAAAGGAATACAACGCATACGGTATGGAATCAAACAAAAACAAGCTTTATTGAACGCATAGTATCGTGACTCATGATTGTCCATCCAACAGGAAGAACAACAAGCAGATGTTCCTTAATATGGTATATGCCCTCCTTACTACAATGGTTGCTTTGAACCGTCTCCGCATACTCAGAACCAGCTGGTGCAACATTTCTTGAGGTAGGAGTGCCCATTCCTCAATCAACATCTGCTTGAGTTTTGGTTGTTCTCCGGATGATGTAAGCGTGGGGGCAATACGTCTCCCCAAAGCACCCCAACATGTTCGATGGGATTTAAATCTGGGGAGCACGCGGGCCAATCCATTCGAGTGATATCTTCATTTTCCCAGCAGCTCCTAAACGCAAGATCGATGTGGCCGTGCATTGTCATCCATAAAAAGTCGGGGCCAATGGCACCTCAAAAAAGATGCACATGGGGAAAAGAAGTACCTCCTCACAATGCGATCCCCGGTTACAGACCCTCTGTCGAAAATGTGAGCTCAGTTCCGCCGTTCAGCATAATCCCAAACCCCAGACAAGAACTCCAGGACCACCGTAACGATGTCTTTCCTTGATGTTACTGGGATAAAACCGGGTCCCGATCTCTCCAAATCAAAACGCGTTGAGAATCGCTTCTGGTACTAAACCCGACTCTCATCCGTAAAAAAGGACACGACTCCATTGATCAGTTGTCCAGTTTTTGTGCTCTCTGGCCTACTGTAAACGGTGGCTTCGTGGCCATCTTTCAACGGGAGGCAGCGTTCAGGACGGCGGCGAACAGGCCCCTTTGGAGGCGCTTGGCCACAGTAAACCGCTACACTTGTCGACCTGTTGCTTTACAGATTTTTCTGAACAATGGCGCTTGCTGACTTCTGTCGATCTTTTTCGCCTTCAGGATGATATATCGGTCATCCCCTGCAGTTGTCGTCCCGGCGGCCACACCAACCTTTCTAACAGCTGTACCTGTGGTTTGGAACGCTTTCCAAGCGCGCGAAACTCACTTTTGTTGTTTCCCGAACTCTGTATCTACACCTGGTAACAGTACGCCCCTCCTCTAGCTTCGATCATTCTTCCACGTGTGAAGTCATCCAGGTGATTTCTTCTAGCCATATTTCACGAACTGACTCACTGGCACTTGCAGAGAATAGGGTTTGGCGTCCCCGTCCTTTTCATTCTACTGTTGAGCAGCGCGCGCCGACATCACGCGTTTTGCGTACGCTCACATCGCTTCTGACGTTTTGTTCCTGATATTTGCATATGCATGACGTTTCTACTGACTTACGTGTTCACTCTACTGATCTCCACACCTCCTTTTCTGCAATTTCATGGCTATCTGCTAAATTTTATATTGTTGCTTAAGTTTTGCACACCAGTGTATATTTGAACCTTATACAACTACAATTATACCAAAAATTGTAATTGACATAGTTTAAATATTCATGTAAAAATTAAAATAGAATTTGCATTGAAATAATGATGAGGTGTCAAAATTTTTGTGTTCCTTAATTCAATATATTTTCTGATAAAAGTTAATAAGCATTTAAAAACTTATAAATCTCAAAAGTTTCGAAAATTATTTTAAGAATATTTTATTATTACTAAAGATTGAACATTATATCAACTGTGAAATTTTAAGAGTGTGAAAATGTTGGTAAAATTAATATGTTTAACTTTGTTTTATTGTGTGTTAACTTTTCTTCTTGTAAAACAAGAATGAATGTTTTAATCCACATGATTTAAATTTTTTCTGAGATTATAGCCAATTTTTAAAAAATGATAGCATTAAATTTAGATTTGCTTATAGACCATAGCCAATAAAAATATTATTAATAGCATTTGGTTAATTTCAGAACTTAAAATAAGGATAAGTAGTAAAAAAAAATTTTAAAAAATTTTAAAGTAATTTTTTTAAAAAAATTGTTTTATTGTGACAAGTTTTTTTTATTTTAAAATATCATATATAGCATACCACTTTCAATGTTGTCATAAGTAATATCTAGGTACTAAAGTACCATTGAATTTTGTGGATAGGATGCAAAAATGAGAGCAATTTATAAAAGTTTTTATACTTAACTCTGTGTGTACCAATCAGAATTCCTTTTTTCTCTTGATTATTATTACTTAGAAATATCAGCAACATTTTAAATTTTATTATCAAAAAAAAAAACAGATATTTTTATTTTATTTCTTACTATGCATATATTCATAAGAAAATAATATGCTATTTTAAATTTTTGAGATGACACTTCCTTTCTAAGCTCCATAATAATCAAATTTGTATTGTTTGAGGACTCAAACATTTCTTTGCATCTTCTAAGAGAAAAATTTAATTCTTAGTGTTCATTTTTAAAATTGACATTTTTTTTTTTTCTAAATTCTGTGCTTTTTTTTGCAGAGTTTCTTGATGAAATTATTCATCCCAGTATCTAGAAGAAAAAAACTAACTCATTTATTAAGTCATCAAATACTTTTTTCTGCTAAACATAATTATGAAAGCTATATATTAACATAGTATAAAGTGTTGTAAATGTTTTATTGTTATTTACTTATTTTACTCTTCGTTTTATGCTAGTAGATACAAAATACTATGTTTAATTAAATGTTTTAAAACTCTAAATCGTCTGTTTTTTACGTATGCTTTTAAATTTTATTTTTAAAATTTTTTATAATTTTGTTTCATTCTTAAAAGTGGCTGCGGTAACCTAGTGATTATTGTCACGAACTCGATGCCAGAATGTAACGGGTTCCCACCGCGTAGAGAAGGCCGATGCGCATTACATCTGTAGAGGTTCAATGTTTCCCCGTTGTTGTGGTGTGGTAGCTAGGAAAGGGAGTTGCCAGCTCATGTGTCGTCCTCGTCACTTGACCGAGGCTCAGAATTACGCAATCTTTCGCCAACAACCCTTTTGTTGCTTTATAGTGCGATGTTAATGTAACTCCCCCGCTTTTCACTATCTTGACTTTGTATACATTTTAATGAGTTCTTTTTAAAATCCTGTACACAAATGATTAAATATTGTTAAAATCACAAAAGAAAATTTTTGAAGTATTCCTTTTATGGTTATACTTGAAAAATTTTATTATAAAAATTCAGTCACAATGATGAAAACTCTTATAAAAAATATAGCATTTGTAAGAAATAAAATTAAGTATATATATATACGAGGGTAAGTTGAAAAATAAGTTTCCCCTGTCGACTGTGGTCAGAGTTGTGTATGAAAGTCAAAAAATAGAATGAGACATTAAAGATATGACATACCTTTATTTTATTATTCTCGTACGAGTACGTTGAGACATTTGTCATATCGCTTGATAAGCTTCAAAGTCCTCCAAAGAAAAATCAGGGCTTTGCATATGAAGAAGCGTTGAACGGTTATGGGGGAAAGGCGACACGGCAGGAAAACGCGCAAGTCACCGATACATCATTGAGTAGAGGTCGCTGCCAAGCAGATGGCACTTTGCAGTGCCGCGAAAAGCGGAGACCGGCCTCTCATTTGAGCCCCCGGTAGGTATGGAGAGAAGGTGCATTTTGAATTCGTGGTCAAAGGAGGAAGTGAGAGCGGTTATCCGCTATGAATGGGCACGTGGAGTATCAGGAACAGAAATTCATAACCGCCTCGTGGAAGTCTATGGGCCAGGTGTGATGTCGAAGCAAATGGTGCGGAGATGGTGTCGCACATTCAGTGATGGACGTCAGCAAGTGGAGGACATACCGAGAGCTGGACGGACGCGCACGGCCACTACAGATGTAAATGTCAGGAAGGTGGATGACATGATTAGAGCGAACCGGCGTATCACCATAGATGAAGTAGCGGAAGAACTTGGAATCTCACATGAGCGAGCTCAAACATCACCCACGACATTCTTCGATACAGAAAAGTGTCAGCACGATGGGTGCCCCGACAATTGACCTCGACACACCAAGAACAACGCATGGCGATCAGCCTGGAAAATGTCGTGCGTTACCATGAAGATGGCAATGACTTTCTGTTTCGGATTGTGACGGGGGATGAAACGTGGGTCCACCATTTCACGCCAGAATCGAAGGCCGCATCTATGGAGTGGAAACATCCGTCATCACCTGTCCGAAAGAAATTCAAGACAACTCCCTCTGCAGGTAAGGGCTCCTCACAGTTTTCTGGACGCCCAAGGAGTTTTGTGCTGGACTTTTTGGAGGTTGGAACCATCAATGCTACCGCTACTGTGACACCCTGTCGAAATTGAAAGAGGCGATTCGGAAAAAGCGGCCTGGCCTTCTCACATCTGGCGTTCTGCTGTTGGATGACAATGCCAGACCACATTCGGCGACGGGAACGCAAAACCATATTGCAACTATGGTTGGGAGCGTTTACACCATCCGCCATACAGTCCTGATCTCGCACCAAGCGACTTCCATCTGTTTCCGGCTTTGAAGAAACATTTCGGGGGAAGGCGCTTTGGAAGCAATACTGAAGTGAAACAAGCCGTTCAACGCTTCTTCCATATGCAAAGCCCTGATTTTTCCTGGAGGGCTGTTTGAAGCTTATTAAGCGATATGACAAATGTCTCAATGTACTTGGTACCTATGTGGAAAAATAAAGGTATGTCATATCTTTAATGTCTCATTCTATTTTTTGTCTTTCATACACAACTCTGACCACAGTCGACAGGGGAAACTTATTTTTCAACTTACTCGTATATATATATATATATATATTTAACTCTTTGGACAATCTGGAAGTCAAGTTAGATGTGCGTAGACAAAAAATTTTTCCCATTACCTATGTAAATATTTCTCAATGAATGATACATTTCATGTTAAACATATAGTGTTTAGTGACGCTGATTGCTGTGTCGTTGGGCCTGAGCTCAAATTCCGGTGAAGGCATGGATACTTGTAAATGAAGAGGGCCTTTGCGGCTTTGGGGTTCTCTAAATAGCCGTCGAGCCACAAGTCTTCTCGTGAGGTTGGTGGAAGGGGAAGAGAGATGGGAGGCCCCTAATAATTCCCAGGGTGTTCTCCCTCACAATTGGGGTGAAATTGCCAAATCACACTGTCACCTGTATGGTGCTCAAAGCTGCGGAAAACGACAGGAGTAAATCTAGCCCCTTGCCATCGATGAATTTGGTGGGCCTTGATTTGATGTTAATATCGGTTACTGCCGATCAGATGGCATAAATAACAACAACAGAATTTTTCCCCAGAGAATAGATTTTTATACACGGGAATGTATTGCAGAGATGTCAAGAATTGCAGTTTTCTAATGTATAAACGAAAGAAAAGGAAAGCTACTTTTAATGCGACAAAAAACTGAACTTTTAAAAATGAGTAGATTTCTTTGAATAAATTGATCAAACCAATATTTAAATTCAACCTGAAAGATATGTTTAAAACAAAAACGTTTCTTTTCTTCCCGACCTGCGATTTTATTCTTTAAAAATTTCTCAATATGACTTACTGCGAATAAAACATGAATTCGTTTGCAGTAATTTATTTAATAATTATTTATAATGATGACTTCTGTACAATATGAGGAGCATTAATTCATAACACAAAAATGTATCATTTGATCGAAGCTTTAGCTTATATAATATAGTATTTACGCTATGAAAGCCATTCACAAAATTTTCTTTGAATTATTGATTTCCAATTAACT
Organism: Trichonephila inaurata madagascariensis; assembly: GCA_019973955.1. NCBI lineage: Eukaryota > Metazoa > Arthropoda > Arachnida > Araneae > Nephilidae > Trichonephila > Trichonephila inaurata. Next base: position 27,356 of record BMAV01017471.1, on the reverse strand, counting down.
AAAGATAATATTACCGTAAAATCAGTGCCGGATTACTCATTAGGCGGAGTAGGCAATTGCCTATGGGCCTCTCCCTTTTTTGGGGCCCACAAGAGCGTGTTCTGTTTTCTGTTAGTGCTCCAAAGACAGCCTACAAAGCCCCGAGAATTCGACTGTCTAGGGCAGGGGTGTCCAACACACGGGTCGCATGTGGCCCACCAGTACGTAAGTTGCGGCCCACCGACTCTTTTAAAAAAACTTTTAAATATCAGGTTTTTAAAGTTTTTTCATTTTGAAATTTATTTGAAAAGGGAAATTTATATATATATATATAATCTACAATGTATTTGCCTGTTACCTGTTCTTATTTTAAAATAAATCCTTTTTGATAATAGAAATGTCCTTTAGATTTAAATAGATTTATATTTTATCATTTATTTGATTTTTCTACAATAAATTACTTTTTTAATAAATTCCGAATTGCATTATGCATATTCTTTACGGTACACGATTCTCTGTGCGTGCGACTTTCATTTCTCCTCCTTTTCTGTTTGGGGTGCCCAAAAAGCAAGAGGCAGTCAGAGATGTTTTTTAAAGTTTAAAAAAATATTCAGGGTGGTTAAGATAAAGGGCAATGTATACTTATTCGTTCGCGAATGACAGCAAAATCAAATTTCAACAATGAGTAACGAAAGATCAATTCAAAAGGAACGCTGTAATTTTCAAGAAAATGGCAAATATAATATTTTAAACATTATTTGATCATTGCATTATTATATTATCTATGTCTGTATACATGACAAATAATGAAGACAATAATAATATTTCATTTTGTTTTAAATTTTCACTCAATAAATGTTTTTTTTTGTTTTGTTTGTTTTCAAATCTGATATAAAGGCACTTATTTTTATGTGCGGCCAGCGAGATTGTAATGTTTTTCCAAAGTGGCCCATAAGGTTATTTGTGTTGGACACCCCTGGTCTAGGGTCCTTCATGTCATTTAATACGACACAGCATAAAAGAGAGTCAAGGGAATGGATCAGAATCACACAAAAATATAAATTTTCGTTTGGATAGTCGATTGATCTCGCGCGCTCGCGTAATTCTGAATTGCGGTACCAGTTAATGTAACTTTATATCTGACCGCATATAAATTTAAGTAAACACATGTTGCGAAATTATAATAATTTGAAGGGGGGAAAAGGCGGTCTTTTTTAATCGATATATTTAATCAGCCCTTTCTATTTCTACTGGTTAACTCTTAATTACTAAGCGGTGTGAAATGTTAAATATTTTTTCATGGTACTTAGAGAACAAGAAAATATTCAGTTATAATTAATTATATTTCATTTCAACAAATTAATTTATTTTAGCATCTATAAATATCAAAATGTATCATAATATGTAAAAATAATGCAAACATTTAATAATCCAAAGTTTTTTAATGTGGATTTATCATTTTCAAGATACATTAAATGCATTTTTAAAAAATATTCGTGTTCTTTATGATCTGGGAATTTTGTTCATTAAAAATTTTTCAATATGAGTGATTGCATAATATAAAACACATGAATTTGTTTGCGATAGTCTGCATAATAATGGTTTGCATTGATGTCTCAAATTAAAGGCGCAACTGCCCATGAGGGCCAAGGCCTACTGTGACCGTCTCAGTTTTCCTGACCTTGGGCACTGAGGTGCATGAGTAGATGTTCCAATCAGGTGGTTAGTCTGACGCGAAACCCCCAGTGTTAAGTTTCCAAGCAAGCTTGATACTCATTTATCAACCCACTGAAGGGATGAAAGGCCGAGTCGACTTTCCTGTCCTTTGGGTTTGAACCTCGTACCTGTGTTGAAGCAGATGCACTACCCCAGCTATTTGAATGCGTGATAATATGCTCTGTATTAATTTATAAAACAGAAATGTAATAATTGGTCAAGCCTTAGTTTCCAAAGCATTTATTCAACGGGAAGTGTTTTCTAAATTTATTTTTGAATTATCGGTTTTCTGCATGCAATACCTGTTTATTAAAGATAAAAAATTCCATAAAACCACGGTTCAAAATCATCCCAAATATGAATTTTTTGGATGGTGTGGATCTCGTAATTTGAACTGCAGTTTAGTAACAAGGATGATACCAGAGCTCATATATATTTGCCTGACCAGGTTCGAGGATTTATGCAAAACAATCACAAAGCAGAAACAGTTCTTAAGAGCGATGCGAATTTATTATCAAATCAATCCTTTATAAATACAGTTCAGCAAGCTATTCATAGAGTAATATCCAAAGGTCTTCCCCTTAAACAGCAATCAAACACAATAACAGTGTTTAAAAATACACGAAGTAAGATTTTACAAGCACACCCGAGCTAATCAAAACTCCTCACTACTCGCTGGTTTAATCCGACTCCCGCCGTCCTGGCCAGCCTTTATAGGCGCGACAGAAACTTCCAGAAATATAACAGCTCGTGTCATTGAACGTGACACTAGTGGAGAGATCTACTACTTTCTAGAAGATTCCCGAGGGTTCCGAACTCGCCAACATGGTCACCAATGATGCCAACATGGTCGCCAATGACGCCAAAATGGTCGCCAATGACGCCAAATTGGCCGCCAACTTGGTCGCCAAAAATGATGCTAACTTGGCTCTAGCGCCAAGATTTCGCCAAGTTCTCATTGAATCGCCATTATAACGTAAGGGGTGGCATTGCTTGTGAATGGTACAATTTTAACATGAAATAAACATAACATAGAGTAATATAAATGCATTAAACACTCAAATACAAATTATTTACACTATTTACACAAAATTCGTAACAATATGTTACCGGCAAAGTATGAAATCCGGCATTCTGCAGAATGCCTAAAATTATAGTCGGCAATGTATGAAATGATTCTTATTTCATACATTGCCTAGGCATTCTATAGAATGCATAATGAGAAACCGGCAAAGCATGAAATACATGTCCCATTCGTTTCGAATATTGTGTGGCAAGGCACGAGATTTTTAACGCTTGCCTCAGGCTCAGAATTTGTCAGTTGCACATTGTGGTTTGTTCGGGAGTGTAAAAATGCTCAATTTTACTTAAACTTATTCAACAAAAAATTTTTTTTTTCCTGCCCTGCATGAAAATAGAGAAGCAAGCTGTAGTGTTGGAGAAGGAATCGTGGTCTATATCAGGGGTCGGCAACCTATAGCATACGGTACAATTATCAGTGGCACTCAGTACTACTCAACAAATTTGAATAAATGGAACTTCATAAATTTGTAATCGACCTTATTTGACAAACATCTCCAGAATTATGGACAATTACGGAATTACGAAAAAATCTGAAAGATAACTCTAAAGATATATTTACAGCTATTTTGTAAGTTTTTGAATGTCATTGCTGGAGAGATTTAATTGTTTGAGGAGAGAAAATTGCATGTAACCTGCTTTTCCGCTTTTAGTTCTACATATCTAAGTAAAATACCTTTCCTCATATAAACAATATTTCGAGTTTGCAAAGAAATTGTTTCACAAGTGAATGTTTAGAATCATGTAAAAGTGGAAGTCACAAATTACATCACATTTTTTGCGATATAAAAGTGAAGCAGCAGTAAGTTAACATTAAAAATTTTATTTAACCGTAATGAAGGGAAATACTTATATTTTACGTTGTCTATTTCTTATTTTAATAAACATGTGTAGAAAACATAATATATGTACAATCTCGATTTTTTTTTATAATTTTTGTTGAATGAGTGAGTAAGTGAGTGAATATTAAAGTCGCACTGTTCAGCAACACGAGGGCTTTTGGAGACGGACCTCATAATTTTGAACCATGGTCAAGTGACGAGGACGAAACCTGAGCTGGCACCCTCTCTTCCAACTACCACACCACACAGGGCCGCTCTGCGTTTTGCACCCGACAAAAATGGAAAATGCCGCCTTTTTTCTCTCTCTCTCTCTTCTCATAATATATATATATATATATATACATATATATATATATATATATTAAGTATTAAAAGATTAAGAACAATTCGAAATTAAGGACATAATTACTTGTTATTATATCAAACGAGTGAAATGTAAGAGAAGGAATCGTCAATTTCAGCAGGCCAATTTCTTTGAAAAATAGTCTACTGATGGTGAGGTTCACAAGCATATGTTTTAACTAAAAGTAACTATACTCAGGACTAAAATAAAACACCTCCTGTAACTCTCTATTTATCAGAACCTCTTATTACCCTTGTCCTCTTTTGGATAACTGACACTGGACATCGTAAGGGTGAAAGGAACATCCGTAGTGACCTCACTCCGGAATGGCGAGACATTTACAAGTGAAAAATGTGTAAACATATTAAATTTCATGCTTTAACATATACTACTGCCTCAAACCCTTCAAGCTTAAACACAAAAGAAAACTGTCATTAAATATACGTACAAAATAAATAAAAAAAATAAGGTACGTTAAATGATCCAAATTTACAAAATGGTATTCTGATTATTATGAGTCGGGAGGCTCAAATCTTATTTCATCAAGGTTCATCATGTGGTCAGCAAGTACTCTCTAATTATTACATGAAACAAAAAGAAGAAGAGGGAATTTCAAATTTCATAAAACTTTCTCTGACTAGTATGAAAATAATACTATTTCATTTTTAATTGTAATTAATATCGACAAATTTTCGAATTTTTACAAGTTAAGAGAATTTATGATTGTTTCCAAAGGTTAAATATACTAAAAAGAAAAACTCTTTTTTTTTTTTTTGTATCAGTTTCTTTTCATTTCGTACCCTACTCATAAAAACAACGCTATTTCAGTTCCTTGATGTTAAAGGGGCAGAATAGAATGTGATATGGCATTTGATATTGTGCAGAGGCGTAACAGAAAAGACACATTGCCCCCCATTCCCCACAAAGAGAGTCGGGTTTTGGCCTCCCAAGCTAGATTTTACAAAGGGTCGGTACTTGGCATTAGTCGGGCACGGGCTGACCGCGATGCAGGGGTGTACGTTATGCCACTAATATTGTGTTATTACTTATTCACATTTTAAGTTCTGAAACTAACCCAATGCTATTAATCATGTTTTTATTGACTTTGATTTAACAACAAATCGAAAGATAACAGTTTTTAAATATTGGCTATGACCAAGGAACAAATCTTAAACATTCTTTTTTTGAACATTTTCACTTTTTAAATTTTCTCTGTTGGTCATGTCACCTTTAACAATAATAAAATACTTTTTAAATTATATTCCAAGTTTTTAATATGTATATAATGTTTATTATCTTCTTTTAGAAAACTGTGGATTAAGGAACGCATTAATTTTATTTCTTCGATTGAATATATACGCAAATACTATTTGATTTTACATCGATATTCAGAAATTTTTAATTTTAATTTTAGAAGTTGATTTAGATATTAAAATACAGTTAAATCTTTTTTGAATTTACATATAGTCTAGCTAGTTCACTTATTTCTCATCTAAGTCATCTGAAAGGAAAAATACACTGCACTCATAAAGTGAATCGTTTTGGGTGGGAAAAGAAAAGAAAACCCACACATTCCATCGTTTTCAGAAGTTTTCTCACTTTCCGGAATACTATGGCAACAGCAGCATGGGAAACGACACAAATAATGAATTACATGGAGATGAAACTATCTACGAAGATTGTTATCTTTGGTTTTAAACTTACGAAAAAAGGGGAGAGGTGATTCTATAACGAGCACGGGCGGCAAGTTTTGAGTGTGTGAACAATAATATGATGGACCTAGGCAGGGGTCACTTCCAAGAAGGTCGTAAAACGTTTACTAGTATAGTGACCATACATCAAGGGAGACGTTTTCCTTTTTGAATGGGAAGAAAATATAAGCAGAGTCGGAATTTTGAAAACGGAAGGCAAAGGATTATATATAACATTTGAATTTGACTCTTTTCTCCCTCCAGTGAATGGTGTGGCGGTTAAAAAGAATGATATACTATGTTCATTATCTAGTCTTTTCTTCTAAAAATTACAGAATAACATTTCCGAATCATTAAATATTCATTAAATAAACTAATGATGAAATAAACTATTTATATATAGTTAAATATAATTAAAAAAGAGTACAATTGGTAATTTTTAATAATACAATTTTAGAAGTATGTAACATACTAATGTGTACTTTTTGGAGTAGTTTTTAGAAAAAAACGGAAAGAAAGAAGTTGTAGAGATTTTTTAGAAATCTTCCTAAAATTTCAATTGGAAAAATAGCTGCATTTTAAGAACTTTTGATAAAACTACTTTTTGTATTTGAAGAAATAAATTTTGAAAAATGGAATGCAAGGATAAAAAATATTTATGAATTTGACTCTTTTCTCCTATATGTAGTGAATGTGGTGTGGCGGTTAGAAGAATGAAAGTATACTACATCTTTGTTATCGTCATCCCTTTAAAACAGTGCTTCTCAAACTTTCAATACTGGCGCCCCCCCTTTTCCAATCACAATTTTATCGCTCCCCTTATACATTGTTAATAAATTACTGGTGACCATACATTGCACTTTGACGCTAAAACTTTAATACACGATCTTAATTATAAACCGTACAAATTGAACAACATAATTATTAAATTTTTTGTATATGTTACTTTAAGCACACAAAAAAATTAAGTAATAGGATAATTATTATGTTATTTTTCCTTTCTCTAATACTTAAATTGGAACATATTACCAAAAGGAAATGCGGTGGCTGCTAGAGACAAAATATAGATATCAGCTAAATATAGAAAAGGGTCAATTTCTAAAAAACTTTTGAAAAACTTGCTCTGCAAGACATAAACCCATGGAAGTCACTGTACTTGTTAAGCTTGTTCTTAATTCAGTATTAATAAGATAAGTATTAAATTTTTCATATATGTTACTCTTAAATAATATATATATATATATATATATATATATATATATATATATATATATATATATATATATATATATATATATATATATATATATATATATATGCTTTTATTAATAGGTTAGTTATGTTATTTTCTTTCTCTAATTTTAAACGCATTAATTCATAACACAAAAATGTATCATTTGATCGAAGCTTTAGCTTATATAATATAGTATTTACGCTATGAAAGCCATTCACAAAATTTTCTTTGAATTATTGATTTCAATTAACTAAAGATAATATTACCGTAAAATCAGTGCCGGATTACTCATTGAGCGGAGTGAGCAATTGCCTACTCGGGCCTCTCCCCTTTTTGGGGCCCACAAGGCGTGTTCTGCTGTTAGTGCTCCAAGAACTGACCTACAAAGCCCCGAGAATTCGACTGTCTACCAGGGCAGGGGGTGTCAACACACTGCGGGTCGCATGTGGCCCACCAGTACGTAAGTTGCGGCCACCGACTCTTTTAAAAAAACTTTTAAGCCTGGGTTTTTACAAGTTTTTTTTTCATTTTAATTATTTGAAAAGGGGAAATTTATATATATATATATAAATCTACAATGTATTTGCCTGTTACCTGTTCTTATTTTAAAATAAATCCTTTTTGATAATAGAAATGTCCTTTAGATTTAAATAGATTTATATTTTATCATTTATTTGATTTTCTACAATAAATTACTTTTTAATAAATTCAGTTACATTAGCGCATTGCTTTACGGTACGATTCTCTGCGTGCGACTTTTCATTTCTCCTCCTTTTTCTGTTTGGGGTGCCCAAAAGCAAGAGGCAGTCTGAAGGATGTTTTTTAAAGTTTAAAAAAATATTCAGGGTGTTGGTTAAGATATAAAAGGCAATGTATACTTATTCGTTCGCGAATGACAGCAAAATCAAATTTCAACAATGAGTAACGAAGATCAATTCAAAAGGAACGCTGTAATTTTCAAGAAAATGGCAAATATAATATTTTTAAACAATATTTGATCATTTGCATTATTATAATATCTATGTCTGTATACACTTGACAAATAATAGAACAATAATAATATTTCATTTTGTTTTAAATTTTCACTCAATAAATGTTTGTTTTTTGTTTTGTTTGTTTTCCAAATCTGATATAAAGGCACTTATTTTTTATGTGCAGCCAGCAAGAAGATTATGCAATGTTTTCCAAAAGTGGCCCATAAGGTTATTTGTGTTGGACACCCCTGGTCTAGGGTCCTTCATGTCATTTAATACGACACAGCATAAAGAGAGTCAGGGAATGGATCAGAATCACACAAAAATATAAATTTTTCGTTTGGATAGTCAGTTGATCACATGCTCGCGTAATTCCTGAATTGCAATTTACCAGTTAATGTAACTTTTATATATCTGACCGCATATAAATTAGAGTAAACAAATGTTGCGAAATTATAATAATTTGAAGGGGGAAGGCGGTCTTTTTTAATTGATATATTTATCAGCCCTTTCTATTTCTACTGGTTAACTCTTAATTACTAAGCGGTGTGAAATGTTAAATATTTTTTCATGAACAGGAACAAGAAAATATTCAGTTATAATTAATTATATTTCATTTCAACAAATTAATTTATTTTTAGCATCCATAAATATCAAAATGTATCATAATATGTAAAAAATAATGCAAACATTTAATAATCCAAAAAGTTTTTAATGTGGATTTATCATTTTCAAAGATACATTAAATGCATTTTTAAAAATATTCGTGTTCTTTATGATCTACTTTTTGTTCATTAAAATTTTTCAATATAGTGATTGCATAATATAAAACACATGAATTTGCTTGCGATAGTCTGCATAATAATGGTTTGCATTGATATCTCAAATTAAAGGCGCAACTGCCCATGAGGCAAGGCCTACTGTGACCGTCTCAGTTTTCCTGACCTTGGGCACTGAGGTGCATGGTAGATGTTCAATGAGGTGGTCAGACTGACGCGAAACCCCCAGTGCTAAGTTTCCAAGCAAGCTTGATACCCATTTATCGACCCACTGAAGGGATGAAAAGACCGGAGTCGACTTTACTTAGCCAGGGTTTGAACCCTCGTACCTGTAGCTTGGAAGCGATGCACTACCACTCAGCTATGTGTGATACTGCTGTGTATAATATGCTCTGTATTAATTTATAAAACAGAAATGTAATAATAGTGGTCGAAGCCTTAGTTTACCAAGCATTTATTCAACAGAAGCGGTTTTCAAAATTTTGATATTTTGAATTATCGTTTTCTGCATGCAATACCTGTTTGTAAAGATAATATTGCCATAAGAACTGGCAACTGGTTCAAAATCACTCCCAAATATGAACATTTGGATGGGTGTTGGATCTCGTAATTCTGAACTGCAGTTTAGTAACAAGGATGATACCAGAGCTCATATATATATTTACGTAGATCCGAGGGTTCGAGGATTTATGCAAAACAATCACCGAAAGGCCAGCAGTTCTTTAAGAGCGATGCGAATTTATTATCAAAATCAATCTATAAATACAGTTCAGCGTATTCATAAGAGTAAATATCAAGGTCTTCACACCTTCAACAGCAATCAAACACAATAACAGTGTTTAAAAATACACGTAAGTAGGGTATTTCACAAGCACAGCCGAACTAATCAAAACGTCCTCACTACTCGCTGGTTTTAATCGACTCCTCGCCGTCCTGGCGAGCAGCTTTATAGGCGCGACAGAAGCTGGAAATATAACAGCTCGTGTCATTGAACGTGACACTGGTGGAGAGATCTACTATAGAAGATTCCGAGGGTTCCGAACTCGCCAACATGGTCACCAATGATGCCAACGGGTCGCCAATGACGCCAAAATGGTCGCCAATGACGCCAAATTGGCCTGTGGTCGCCAAAATGATGCTAACTTGGCTCTAGCGCCAAGATTTCGCCAAGTTCTCGTTGAGATCGCCATTATAACGTGGGGGTGGCGGTATGAATGGTACAATTTTAACATGAAATAAACTTATAACATAGGTAATATAAATGCATTAAACACTCAAATACAAATTATTTACACTGGCCCACACAAATTCGTAACAATATGGTACCGGCAAGTATGAAATCGGCATTCTGCAGAATGCCTAAAATGCGATCGGCAATGTATGAAATGATTCTTATTTCATACATTTGCTTTAGTATCATAGAATGCATAATGAGAAGCAAAGCAAAGCATGAAATACATGTCCCATTCGTTTCCGGAATATTGTGTGAGCACGAGATTTTTAACTAACTTGCCTCAGGCTCAAATTTGTCAGTTGCTGTGTGGTTTTGTTCGGGGTGTAAAATGCTCAATTTTACTTAAACTTATTCAACAAATTTTTTTTTCCTGCGCTGCATGAAAATAGAGAAGCAAGCTGTAGTGTTGGAGAAGGAATCGTGGTCTATATCGGGGTCGGCGACCTATGGCATACGATTTTTTTGTTATCAGTGGCACTCAGGTACTACTCAACAAATTTGGTGTGGAACTTCATTTGTAATCGACCATATTTGACAAACATCTTCAGAATTATGGACAATTACGGAATTTACTTAGAAAATCTGAAAAGATAACTCTAAAGATATATTTACAGCTATTTTGTAAGTTTTTGAATGCCATTGCTGGAGGTTTATTGTTTGAAGGTGAAAATTGCATGTAACCTGCTTTTTCCTTTTAGTTCTACATATCTAAGTAAAATACCTTTCCTCATAAACAAATAACGAGGTTTGCAAGAAATTGTTTCACCAAGTGAATGTTTAGAATGTGTAAAAGTGGAAGTCTAGAATTACATCACATTTTTGCGATATAAAAGTATGAAGCAGCAGTAGTTAACATTAAAAAATTTTATTTAATAAGCCAATGAGAGGAAATACTTATATATTTTACGTTGTCTATTTTCTTATTTTAATAAACATATTAGAAAACATAATATATAGTACAATCTCGATTTTTTTTATAATTTTTTGTTGGATATGGGTAGTGAAGTGAGTGAATATTAAGTCGCACTGTTCAGCAACACGAGGGCTTTTGGAGACGGACCTCCTTAATTTTTGAACCATGGTCAAGTGACGAGGACGAAACCTGAGCTGGCACCCTCTCTTCCAACTACCACACCACCAGGGCCGGCTCTGGATTTTGCCACCCGGACAAAAAATGGAAAATGCCGCCTACTCTCTCTCTCTCTCTCTCTGCCTCTCTCTCTCTCTATATATATATATATATATATATATATATATACATATATATATATATATATATTAAGAGTATTAAAGATTAAGAACAATTCGAAATTAAGGACATAATTACTTGTTGTATATCAGAAGCGAGGTGAAATGTAAGAGAGGAATCGTCAATTTCAGCAGGCCAATTTCTTTGAAAATAGTCTACTGATGAGGTGAGGGTTCCTGAAGCATATGTTTTTAACTAAGTATTAACTACTCAGGACTAAAATAATAAGAGCACCTCTGCTTGCTCACTCTATTTATCCAGAACCTCTTATTACCCTTGTCCTCTTTTGGATAACTGACACTGGACATCATGGGGTGAAAGGAACATCCGTAGTGACTCACTCCCGGAATGGCGAGACATTTACAAATTGAAAAATGTGTAAACATATTAAATTTCATGCTTTAACATATACTACCGCCTCAAACCCTTCAAGCTTAAACACAAAAGAAAACTGTCATTAAATATACGTACAAAATAAATAAAAAAAATAAGGTACGTTAAATGCTATACCAAATTCATACAAAATAATATTTCAGAAAATATATAAAATTCTTTGTAACAACAAAAAAAGTATTTTTCAAATTCGATCCCCTTAAATTTTTTGGGCGAGTCCAGTTGTCGGCCTAGAGCCACCCCTGTCCACACAAACGGGAAAACGTTTGAGTTCTCGACAGATTTAACGTGCATCGCTCCCCTACATGGCGGGTCTTTTGTGGTGCTGGGCTGAAACTCATTATTTTTGTTGAAAAGAAAGTTATATTTTTATTGCTGTTTTATTTCTATGTTAGAAATATTTTATTGATGCAAAGTAATGTGTGATAAACTTGCCGTCTATATAATTGAACTCTATTCTCTAACTCTGCATATATTATCGCGGGAATAGAATTCTTTTAAAAATTCCCTACTGTGTGGCACGCTGAATCATAATTGGTAGATTGATTTTTGACATGCCACAGATATAAGGTTGCCGACCATAGGCATGAAATAACTATTCGACGCCAAGCTGCCGAAAATTCGAGTTATAGCTGCAAAAAGAAAAAAAAAAGTTAATAACTGCTGTACAGAGAATGCCAAAATGTCTACTACAAAGGAACCCACGGTCTATTGATTGCTGCACAGCTATGATGTGATGTTTGGGGGAAATAAAAGTAAACTCATGTAACCTGTTAAAAAAGGCGTCAGTGCTATACAGAATGGTTCCCAAAAACCGATCAAATAGTATCGAGCCACTCAAGGAGTATTACATTATTTCCATTTTATTTACTGGGGTGTATTTATCGAGTGTTAGTTTCACTTTCCATGGAAATCACTTTATATATTTCAGGTAAAATGACTTTATATTCATTCTTCAGGGTTTGCTGAATTTTCCCTTAAGGCATGTTTTAAATGCAATTAAATTATTAAATCAAACGTTGACCGGTCAGTGGGGATGAGGGTTGGAAGCACTTCTATACAGTGATTACGTCGCGGATTCTGGGTTATTTACGTACTTCATGGAAGCTCATTTTGGCTGTGGACATGGGTACATGATAGAGAATTCTGAAAAGAACTTTCAAAACAAATACAAAACGATTTACACGTTATGATACTGAACTATTCATCCACCTTTGTGAACCTGGCAAGAAAAAATATTTAAAAAAAAAATAAGCATTGTTATGAAATTTTCGTTTTTCACAGATACAATATATTGGCACTGAAACGAGTGGGAAATAAAATTGTTTCTATGGACTTGAAACTTCTGAAGGAGTTTAAAATAAGTACAGCATGTGAAATCAAATTTACTTTGTGCCCTAAGAACTTTGCTTAGAATTAAAAGATATTCTTGACCATGAAATTCCTCTTCTGTCAGTTGCAATTTAGCAATTTCCAATGGAAGCAGCAAGAAGGATTCGTCAAATATATCCTTAAAGCAAAGTAGCAAAATGGTCTTTGCGAGAAAAAATGTTATTCAAATGACATTCAAACCTACTGAACATTGCCATCCTGTGATGACATGTCTTGCCGGGTTCCGCACGTAATAGAGGTGGGATTATCAAAATGATGAGACATAATTCTTAATACAACTTTTATTAAAGGTAGCTTATAATACTTAAGTTCTAATTTGACACTTATAAATTAGGTGAGAGTCGAGCCCAAATTAAATCACGTATTTAAGTCAGATCTAACAATTAGATCTTCTATCTCAATTATCCCTAAATAATCCTGTTATCTAATTACTTATATCTAATATTACCTTTTCAAATTTTGGTCCCTTGACCTAGAATATAATCTATAACTTTTATATAAGAAGATTCTTGATCCGCAAAATTGGCTAATTCTTGGTCCTCCAGATTCACACTAAGCTTTGTCACTATTGACAAGAATGATTCCACACTACAATCTCTGAGCCTTTACGCTATATTATGCTATCCTTTAATTTGCCGCGCTATCCTTTTATAGTATATCTCATTTACATATTCGATCCGTTTCTCTTCTTGGTATTGGGTTTGGAAGGTTTGCCATTAATCGTAATACGTCCAAGAACATAGGAGTTTATGTTAATCAGAAAGACGCGAGAGACGTCACCCAACCCCTCCGAAGAAAAACGTGATTTGCTAAGGGTTCTCAATGCCCTTAATAAATTACGTGTCTAAATCTCTATTTCTAATTTCTTCGCTTTCTACAAGTTTTATTTTAATTTTTAATCCTTGTCTTCATTTTAGCTTTTATAATTTCCAATATCTATCTTGACTTTGAATTTTCATTTGAAATTTTAATCTTAAATTTTAGCTTTTATAATTTTCAATATCTATCTTGACTTTAATTTTCATTGCTCATCTTAGAATTTTAATATTCAATTTAAAAATTTTTAAACTCGTGACAATAGAATTTTACTCCAATAACTAGGCCAACATTAATAGTACTGGTGGTGTTGCCCTCTCTCGCATACACATTCGTTCATGAAATATTTATACATAAAACTACCATTTTGGGTGCGCAGACCCAATCTAACACTTCATATGGAGCTGGTGCTTCTGCTCCCTTTCTTAACAGCCTGGAAACACATTGAAGCTTTACTTTTAGAGATTTTCGGGGTCAGTCTCTACTAAATGAAACTATTTAAGTATCTATTTCGCAATCTTAATCAATATTATTTATATATCACAATAAATTTTTATCTCCATCACATCTGGTTTCAACAAAAAGCTTACAATGAGCCTTTTATCCGTTATTATTGGTATTGTTAGTGCCTTGACTACGCCGCGTTTCCCTGAACCAGATGCCTCATAATACGTAACAATACAACAACATATATATATACACATATTATACAATTACAAACATTTTTCAATAAACCATTATAACAAATAACCAAGGGTACCGCATCTCACGAAGTCATACATCGAAGTAAACAAATGTGTGAAGACCACAAATGTTTTTCTTCAGAAAAAAAATTTTAACAAGTCAAAGTTCAAATTAAATGAACACTCATTGTAGTGTTTGACTTGGCTTATAACTTTTAAGCTGCGCCAGAGACTTTCGCTCTTTGCAATAATTCTTCCGACCACTTGTTTGGAAGATCATAAAAATAAACAATACAACCCTGATTTTTATATTCGGTCTCCCCACGTTCACATTCAACGATGAGGTGTCATCACTTTTTCATTCCTTGTTTGTTCTGGAATTTCTTGTTGTAAGGCTTGTAATCTCCTTGTCTTCCTTTCCTTACCTTCCCAATTGTGATTCTTGGCTGGTTTATTGGTTTCTGTTGTTCTCCGTCAGCGGCCTTAGGGTACATATTTCTTTTCAAATGGAACTTCAGTTGATTCTCTCCTGCTCTTTTCTATCTGGAAATAGTACTAGGTATTTTGTCTTTTATTTATTATTATTATTACTACCCTTTCTTTTGCCACTTCCTTTGTGGTCCACTTGTCCCCGATATACCTGATCTTTTTATTTCCTTAGTTTATATTTAAACCTTTTATTTTTATTTTCATTCCCTACTGAACTAGGTAGTGATCTGACCAGTGATTTGTTTTATGGGTCCTCTCTGTATTTTTGTATTGATTTGATTGGTTGCAATCCCCTTTTGCCCTCTAACCTACGTTTCACCGCAGATTTTCTTTCCCATGTGTGACTCATTTAATCCTTGGTGTACTTTTTCCGAAGTACTAGTTTCCTGACTTGATCTTATACTATTTGGGATACCTGTTCCTAATTCGACCTCGTCACATTCCTATGACGATATATTCTTATTTGATCTACGTTAACTGTTAATCTTTTTCCCGATTTCCATATTACAATATTATTTAAAGTTCCTAACTTCTAGGACTCTATAAGGTCCCTCAAATTTTTTGTTAAATTTAGCACACATACTTTGTTAGGAGCTGAACTTACAGGTGTGTTTCTAATAAAACCCAATCATTTACCTTTATTTTTTATGTCCTTTCTACGTCTATTATAATATTTTTCCACCTTTCCTGTTTAATTTTCGTACCCAGTCTAAGCTTCTTTTTAAAGCTTTTCGTATATCTTGAATTTTAAATTTAAGAGCTTTCCGCTATCATAACTAGTTTTGAAATGGTGTAATCAATTTTCGACCTAAAATAACTCAACCGGTGTTTTCCCGTTGTTTCATTCACCGCCGTACGAATAGCGTAAGCAAACTCACGCGTAAATTGATCCCAGTATCATGTTGATCATTAACGTAATTTACAATCATTTGCACTATATCTCTTGATAACTCTTTCAGTCCGATTTGCTTGTGGTCGATATGCAACAGTCTTCACATGCCTTATGCCTAATCTTTCCTTAAGTGCTCTCAAAAATCTCGGATATAAATTGGGGACCATTATCACTTAATGTAATTTTATTGGAGCTCCATAGCGCGATATAAAGTTATCAAAAAAAATATCCCTTATTACATACGGATGAGGCCTTGCTTTTTAAGAGTATATTCAGCCCATTTGCTGGGAAATGATCGGTTAATACTAAAATATAGCGGTTACGTCTTATTCTCGATATACGGGCTAATAAATCTAACGATCATATCTCATTCAGGATGGTATTCGATATAATTGGATTTAACCGACCAGCTGTTAACGCGTTTTATGGTTATTAACTTGGCACATATGGCATGTAGAGACATATTGATCAATAAATTTTCTCTCATGTACGGGAAACCAACAAACGTCCCGAATTTTTATGATACGTTTTAAATCTGCCGACGTGTCCCTTGTGTGTCGCGAAATTCTCTCATTATTTCATTCCTTAAGATTTTGGAATGTATACACGCATTTCACCTAATGACGTTGCGTGTTTCGCATAAAAATAACAATCCTTCAATTAAACGGAAATCGTGGGACCAATTCTCACATATCGTTGCGATAACCGAGTTATCTTCGGGTTTCTAAATATCTATATATATGACCTAATTCTGGGTCATTTTTCTGTTCACTCTATTAATTGTTCCCGCGAAGTAAGTACCAAATCTTTGATTGTAAGCACAATTAATTTTATCACCATTATACTATTAATTGGATTCCTTGATAGAATGTCAGCCACACATTTTGAGTTCCAGTCTATGTTCCCATTCTATATTATTGAATTCTGCTTAACTTTGAGTGCCCATCTAATCATCCTACTCGATAAATTTTGCCATGTGTTGGGCGCGTGTTAATGCGGCACGTGATCTGTTATTACCTTAATTGGTAATACTCCTAAATATGTTCTAAATTTGTTCAATGCCACTGCTAGACATTCTCTTTCCCGGTTACTGTGTAATTCCTCTGCGTTGTTCAGTGTACGTGACAAATACGACTGGTCTGTTTTGTTGGTTTTAGTACTGCTCTAAACTTAAAATCGAACTAGCATCTGTAAATACTCGAATGGTTCCTGAAAGTTTGGTAATTTTAAAACTGGCGCGCTTTTATTTACCGCCTCCTTGACCTCTTCGAATGCTGCTTTTGTGCTTCATTGGACCAGACAAATTTTTTTAAATTTTCGTTTAAGATTATAAAGTGGCTCACAAATATCCGCATAATTTTTAATAAATTTCGCGTACCACTGGGACATACCTAAAAACTTAGATACCTCTTTTGAGTTACGGGGTGGTTCATCTCTTGTATAGCTCTAACCTTTGTCTCATCCGTTTTAATTCCTTCTTTACTAATAATTAATCCTAAATATTTCAATTCATCGCTCCCAATTTACATTTTCCTTATTTAATGTCAATCCCGCATCCTTTAACAACGAAAAACTTCCCTTAAATGTTCAACATATGGTGGTGAATGATGGAACGCGGTGATAACGTCGTCCATGTAAACACTCACAAACTTCCCTATCACCGGTTTTTAGGATTATGTCAATTGCTTTTTGAAAGTGGGAGCTGCTCTGATAAACCAGGCCATCCCGCTTGAAAGCATAAGTGCCACTTTTACTACAAATGCGGTCTTAACTATATCGCTGGGGTTTGCCATTTGAAAATACCCACTTCTTAGATCAGAGATGACATTATTGTTGTATATGGTATGTTCATTGTAAAGTAAGCTATTAACGGTAAAGGGGTATATGATTACTTTGTGATCGAATTTAATTTTCTATAGTCTACTGCAAATCTATATGCTTCAGTTATCCGGTGGTAACCATTATTTTCTTGCATAATACAACGGGTGACGCGTATGGGGACTGAATTGGAACAATCGTTTCCTACATGGCACATTTTTGTATGTGATAATCTATTATTGCTTCTTAGTGCGATCATACTTATAAGGCCTTGGGAAGCTTTACTGGTGGTTGCTCTCCCGTGTCATTTCCATGGTATAAGACATGAGTAAGACCTGAGTTTATCTGAAAATAACCCTTTAAAACTACTAAACAATTTTGTAGTTTTGAACCTACTTCCCAATTTTGTTTTAGATAAATCTATCTCAACTTTTTTTCCTCTTTGAGTAGCTCCAACCACCTTATTTATTTGAGAAGTCTAGATTTACTAAGCGATTTTTGATTAAAATCTAATACTATTCTTAACCTTATAAAATCTATTACCCAGAATACATGAATTTATTCTAAATCTTTCAACACATGGGGAAATGACCAATTTCGCTTAGATTGTCGGTCTTTAATTTTCAATTCTACAAATACACTGTTTTGGCATTTCGCACCCTGTGCTGTTATTACCTAGATACATGATTTTTTATTTGTTTGAAAATATTTTCTATATATACTTCTTCGATATAAAGTTTCTGCTCCGGTGTCCATAAGCCTTTCAAAAATGTATTTATTTAATAATATAGGTGCGATGGAGTTTACTGCAGGTGCTATACATGTGGAGAGATCTAATGGTGATACTCTCTTGTCGACACCTCTTGAAGTTTGATCATTAACCTTTACAATATTTAATCGTCCCCTTTGCGTCCCTATCGCTTACTCGATTGGTATCACTCGAACCCTTATTATTCCTACGGTCCCCTCTATTAAAATTATAATTTCGCTCATTTCGAAATAGGTAACCTCTATTCACTGAATCTTTGATCCTTATTAGCCAATCTATTCACTCTAGGCCCTCTATTATTTTGACGGCTATTCTCGTAAAACTCATTTCTGTTATTTGGTCTACTCCTTATTTCCGAATTCCTCAGTTTCTACTAGTAGCTTCAAAAATTAGGCATCCTATGCGCATTTGACCTCGTCTTTCTACATTATGGTTCTGATAACCCCTTTGTATTTGCAGAATATCTCTCTTCGAATTTAGCAGGACTTCAAAAGTTGTATGTTATTTTGTGGATTTCTAACTTCCCGTAGTCCTGTACCGCAATGGTTCGAGTCGAACTAAAATATGATCCACTAAGTCTGCTTGGGACATTCCTAATGCTAAAACTTCTCTCTATTTTTAATAGATTTATATACAAATCAGTCGCGTCCTGATTTCTTCACCTGCTAGGTCACATAAAACTCCGACTGTGATTCTTTTATTTTTGATCGCAGGAAAAGCCCTTCTTAATTCAGCTTTGAGCTGCGCAAAATCCACGTAACTGTATTTTGCACTAACAACGACCCAAATATCGGGAAGATACCAATCTTGAGCCCTTCCCCTGAGATGACTTTTAAGTAAGCACATGACAGATTACCAGGATTTCAAGTAACTGAGAATGTGTGTCGATACTCAATAGACTCTACTACATTCTCCGACCACAAAAGTACATTTCAGGTAGAATTCTCTATTTCCACCTACATACCTAACCCAGAATTAACTACGTTCGGGCGCCATTGAGACATTGCCATCCTGTGATGACCATGTGCTTGCCGGTTCCGCGTAAGCTAGAGGTGTGGGATTATCAAAATGATGAGACATAATTCTTAATACAACTTTTATTAAGAGTAAGCATAATACTTAAGTTCTAATTTGACACTTATAAGAAATTAGGTGAGAGTCGAGCCCAAATTGTCACGTATTTAAGTCCAGATCACACAATTAGATCTTCTATCTCAATTATCCTAAATAATCCTGTTATCCTATTACTTATATCTAATATTACCTTTTCCAATTTGGTCCCTTGACCTAGAGAATATAATCTATAACTTTATATAAAGAAAGATTCTTGAATGCGGGTAGCTAATTCTTGATCTCAGGAATTTACATAGCTTTTGTCACGCTATTGACCAGAATGATTCCCACACACTACAATCTCTGAGCCTGCTACACTATATTATACTAATATCGCTATGTTTGCCGCCTTCAGCCTTTTATAATTTATATCTCATTTACATATTCGATCCGTTTCTCTTCTTGGTATTGGGTTGGAAAGGTTTTGCCATTAATCGTGGCCGTCAAGAACATAGGAGTTATGTTAATCAGAGACGCGAGGGCGATCACACTACCATGTTGCAATAAGTGGGTTAATTTTTTTTTGAAAATTTTGTTTTCCCCAATAAAAGACATAAATGGTGCAACTTTCTTTTCTTTTATGTATTTTTGAATAATTTTTTTAATGGCACTCTCATTATTTTGTCAGAATAACATTTGTAGTTTTTTAGAAATGCATACGTCTACATTGATATAATAGCCATTATCATGACCTTATTTCATACTTTGCCTAAACAGCTTTGGTCATTTTATAGAATATCTAGGCATTCTATACAATGCCTAGGCAAAGTAAAAAATAATTCTCATATTTCATACTCGAACTAAAAAAGTCAGGCATTCTTTAGAATGCAGGCATTTTAAACTTTGCCGGTAACATATATACGAGTATACTTCACATATTTGATATGAAGGATCTTCTATGAAATCAAAACTTAAAATGTTGGCGCGATTGGAAGCCCACTGTTTGTGATCAGATCACTGAATTTCCAATAACAAATATCAATTTTAGTACAAACATAAAAATTAAAATAAAAGCATTGCATATGTCCAATTTTTTGAGTGAAAAATAAATATAAAAATCAATTTTTTGTAATAAGTCCTGCAATTAAATTTTAACATAATTTGGTATTTTCAAATGGGCCATTCATTCAAGAAATCTATTCCTTTTCGTAATACTTACTTATCTAAAAAAATGCCTTCCATTAGTCATTTCATTTTCAACTTTATTTTTATATTTAGAAGCTGCATTTCATGATAGGTTTCTGTATTATAATCGTAGATATAAATCTGCATTATGAGACATTCTACTTAGTGGCGCATTAATTTCTATCTTATATTAAAAATACTTTTTATATCTTTTTATTTTTAAAGGGTATTATATTCAGAAAAGGTATTCTGATTATTATGAGTCGGGAGGCTCAAATCTTATTTCATCAAGGTTCATCATGTGGTCAGCAAGTACTCTCTAATTATTACATGAAACAAAAAGAAGAAGAGGGAATTTCAAATTTCATAAAACTTTCTCTGACTAGTATGAAAATAATACTATTTCATTTTTAATTGTAATTAATATCGACAAATTTTCGAATTTTTACAAGTTAAGAGAATTTATGATTGTTTCCAAAGGTTAAATATACTAAAAAGAAAAACTCTTTTTTTTTTTTTTGTATCAGTTTCTTTTCATTTCGTACCCTACTCATAAAAACAACGCTATTTCAGTTCCTTGATGTTAAAGGGCAGAATAGAATGTGATATGGCATTTGATATTGTGCAGAGGCGTAACAGAAAAGACACATTGCCCCCCATTCCCCACAAAGAGAGTCGGGTTTTGGCCTCCCAAGCTAGATTTTACAAAGGGTCGGTACTTGGCATTAGTCGGGCACGGGCTGACCGCGATGCAGGGGTGTACGTTATGCCACTAATATTGTGTTGTACTTATTCACATTTTAAGTTCTGAAACTAACTTAATGCTATTAATCATGTTTTTATTGACTTTGATTTAACAACAAATCGAAAGATAACAGTTTTTAAATATTGGCTATGACCAAGGAACAAATCTTAAACATTCTTTTTTTGAACATTTTCACTTTTTAAATTTTCTCTGTTGGTCATGTCACCTTTAACAATAATAAAAAATACTTTTTAAATTATATTCCAAGTTTTTAATATGTATATAATGTTTATTATCTTCTTTTAGAAAACTGTGGATTAAGGAACGCATTAATTTTATTTCTTCGATTGAATATATACGCAAATACTATTTGATTTTACATCGATATTCAGAAATTTTTAATTTTAATTTTAGAAGTTGATTTAGATATTAAAATACAGTTAAATCTTTTTTGAATTTACATATAGTCTAGCTAGTTCACTTATTTCTCATCTAAGTCATCTGAAAGGAAAAATACACTGCACTCATAAAGTGAATCGTTTTGGGTGGGAAAAGAAAAGAAAACCCACACATTCCATCGTTTTCAGAAGTTTTCTCACTTTCCGGAATACTATGGCAACAGCAGCATGGGAAACGACACAAATAATGAATTACATGGAGATGAAACTATCTACGAAGATTGTTATCTTTGGTTTTAAACTTACGAAAAAAGGGGAGAGGTGATTCTATAACGAGCACGGGCGGCAAGTTTTGAGTGTGTGAACAATAATATGATGGACCTAGGCAGGGGTCACTTCCAAGAAGGTCGTAAAACGTTTGCTAGTATAGTGACCATACATCAAGGGAGACGTTTTCCTTTTTGAATGGGAAGAAAATATAAGCAGAGTCGGAATTTTGAAAACGGAAGGCAAAGGATTATATATAACATTTGAATTTGACTCTTTTCTCCCTCCAGTGAATGGTGTGGCGGTTAAAAAGAATGATATACTATGTTCATTATCTAGTCTTTTCTTCTAAAAATTACAGAATAACATTTCCGAATCATTAAATATTCATTAAATAAACTAATGATGAAATAAACTATTTATATATAGTTAAATATAATTAAAAAAGAGTACAATTGGTAATTTTTAATAATACAATTTTAGAAGTATGTAACATACTAATGTGTACTTTTTGGAGTAGTTTTTAGAAAAAAACGGAAAGAAAGAAGTTGTAGAGATTTTTTAGAAATCTTCCTAAAATTTCAATTGGAAAAATAGCTGCATTTTAAGAACTTTTGATAAAACTACTTTTTGTATTTGAAGAAATAAATTTTGAAAAATGGAATGCAAGGATAAAAAATATTTATGAATTTGACTCTTTTCTCCTATATGTAGTGAATGTGGTGTGGCGGTTAGAAGAATGAAAGTATACTACATCTTTGTTATCGTCATCCCTTTAAAACAGTGCTTCTCAAACTTTCAATACTGGCGCCCCCCCTTTTCCAATCACAATTTTATCGCTCCCCTTATACATTGTTAATAAATTACTGGTGACCATACATTGCACTTTGACGCTAAAACTTTAATACACGATCTTAATTATAAACCGTACAAATTGAACAACATAATTATTAAATTTTTTGTATATGTTACTTTAAGCACACAAAAAAATTAAGTAATAGGATAATTATTATGTTATTTTTCCTTTCTCTAATACTTAAATTGGAACATATTACCAAAAGGAAATGCGGTGGCTGCTAGAGACAAAATATAGATATCAGCTAAATATAGAAAAGGGTCAATTTCTAAAAAACTTTTGAAAAACTTGCTCTGCAAGACATAAACCCATGGAAGTCACTGTACTTATTAAGCTTGTTCTTAATTCAGTATTAATAAGATAAGTATTAAATTTTTCATATATGTTACTTTTAAATATATATATATATATATATATATATATATATATATATATCATATATATATTATATATATATATATATATATATATATATATATATATATATGCTTTTAGTAATAGGTTAGTTATGTTATTTTTCTTTCTCTAATTTTTAAACTGAAACAGATTGAGAAATAATATTTAATTAAAGATTTATTTCCTTCAAGATCCATTTCTAAAAGTACAAATGTCATTAAAAAATAGCCTAATCTATGTGTTACTCTTTATCATATCCATTACATTTGGCATTCTCGCGAAAGTTCACGTGAGTCTAGGCAACCTAACGGACGTCTGCACAAAACATGTAAAAATGCTATACCTCGTACAATTCTAGTCAGTCTTGGCCGAATCGATTAGCTACTGAATCTCTCTTGAATGTACATTTCATAATTCACGCGTTAATTGTAATTCACGGTATTAAGTATTTATGGCAGTGGATTAAAACAAAATCATAGATATATTTTTAAATCGCAGCGAGCATTCGACGATAATAAAACATCAACAAGTACACAGACGAGGGCAAATTGATAGCAAGTTACGCATGGGTTAGGAATCCATTTCAAAATACTTCAGAAGGGCTCTCAACTGCCGAAAAAGAGATCTTCATAGATTTCACATCCAGCGATGAAATTAAAGGGCAATTTTGTAATAAATCACTCTTTGAATTTTTTATAGAGGTGGAGGCTGAATTTTCTGCACTGAAAACAAAAGTATTTCATATACTATTACCATTTTTAACATCATACCTTTGTGAATCCGGATTTTCTGCGATGGCTACTTTGAAGACAAAATATAGATCTGAGCTAAATATCAAAAAATAACTCAGAGTGTCAATTTCTAATTTTAGCTTTCCTTTGAAAAACTTTGCTTTGCAAGACAAGCCCATGGAAGTCACTGATAATTATTAAACTTGTTCTTATACTGGCTGAAGTACCCACTCTTAACACGAGTTTATTTTTTTAAAAAAAGATAATACATTATTCTTGATATAATAGCTTAATTGTAAGGAGAGTAAAACCAAGTGTATGACAATGTATACAAAAATGTAAAATGATTTACTGAAATGAATACTCATATTATAAACGGTTTTGAATGAACTGTAATTTTAAGCCTCGCCGAATTAGCATTTAGAATAAATGTTAAGTAATAAAAAAAGAATATAAAATTCTAATGAATAACAATTGTGTTATTTTTTTTAATATTTAAAGCGAGAAAACTTAAAAATGTTTTAGCCCGGGATCAGGTGTGCACTCGATACTAAGGTTAATGGTCGCGGGAGTGATGCACCCCAATTCTTTTTTATAATTATTTTCAATATACAAGATAAAAATCACAATTTCAGTGAATAATTTAACTAAGAGAAAATATACTTACCTATTTCTAGGATTTTTCTTTTTGTCTTTCATAATTTGAGAAAACATCCAATAAAACTGAACTAAATTGTTCCAAATGTGCGTGATCTTAATAAAGGACATAAATCACAGACACTTTTCGCTAACATTACAGGAACGTTATTTGCAAGCAAAACTGTCACATTTTGTTCACATTATTGTAATTTTAATGGCCTTTGATGATCGACAAATATCCTGTTGAACTTTTTCTTGCTTGTGTCTTTTTGACAGGGCGAAGTGCATTTTGCGGTACACTTATGGCTTCATATTTTCTTGATAAAGTTCTTAATGTAGCTATTGAAAATTTTCCTTTCGTTTCATGCTTATTGCTTTTCTCAAATTTACTTTCGCTAACATGATTAATATGCATTATTTCAGCAAGTGTTTCCCTTGTTTGATCAGCTTCAATTACCTTTCAGAGAGATCACAGATGACCAATTCTTTTTTTATATTCTCTGTCTAGGTCATTGGTAACAAATAAACAGTTTTCCCACAGAATTAACTATTTTTGTATTATATGTTTCAGTATACTCATAAAAATAAATCTTGGCCAATTAATCCTTCAAAATGCTCAATATGCTTATCCATGTATCATAAAACTCTTTCACATTGTGAAAAAAAAGCGCAACAGAATTATATAATTTACAACTTCCCTAAAAAAAGTGATACAGATAACCATACAAGTAAGTTCGAAAGCCAGCAAAAGTAATATTTTAGGTTAAAAGAAACGTAATAAAATATCTCTCATCGTAGGATTACACCAAAGCAAACAAAATATTTTTTTTTATTTAGTTATAGGATCAAAGATAGCTAATGAGCGTTCAAAGTAGAATCTTTTATTTTTGATGACCTTTTTTCACCAGATGATATATATAAATCATATCAATGTAAATCTGTATTTTTGTATTATATCAGAAAGTATTTTGTCTTTTTTCATTCCAGTAAATTAATTTTTTTAACCTTTTATTTTCGATATGTTCGCGCCCCCCTTGAAAGGTTATCGTGTCCCCCCAGGGGGGCGCGCCCCACAGTTTGAGAAACACTGCTTTAAAACAATTTACAGAGATAACATTTCTAATCATTAAATATTGATTAAAAAATTTTTAATTTGAAACATGTCTGAAAAATGTAAATAAAATTATTCAAGAAAGTAGTTAATTTTAGGATTGCAATAGTAAATTAGATGATCAAGTGTATCCTGTAAAAATTTGACATTCTTTGATATTAAAAAAAAAAAACTTTTTAGGAAAAATTGAGTGCCAGTGATAAAAATATTTTTTTTTTTTTATAAAACATGTCTTCAAAATAATCAAAACCTGTTTATAAAAATCGGTAATCCATGCATAATTCAATTCAAGTGAATTATTAAAGGAAAATCAACTAAGAAGGTAAAAAATTATATTAATATCTCACAAAAAAAAAGTCCCAAAATTATAGAAAATAAAACGAAGAAAAGTTTATAAATTTTCACTGAAATAAAATTTTTAGTAAATATATATTGGTATTTTAAAAGTATATTTGTATAAATTAAATATTTATTTTTACCTTAAAAATTATTATATAAATTTATCAAAAATAGTTTTATTGTAAAAATATTACATAAAAATAATAATACATTAAAAATGTAGAAAATATACAGTAAAGAAGATAATAAATAAAAATGTAATAATAATGTAATAAATAAAGAAGATAATAGAGAAAAACTTTTACACAAATTAAACTTTTTCATATTCAATGCTATTTTATATTCAAGTAACAAGAGTTCCTAAATTTTTTAAAAAAAATATCAACTGTTCCAAAGAAAATTGGAAATTTCACTTATAAAAAGAATTATAAATTTCTTCTATTTTAATCTCTTCATTTACGCTAAAAATATTACTCTTAAGACTGTTTGAATATTTGTTTTAGCATTCAAAATAACCTCAAAACTGACATTAAAAATTCATTTTTTTATGTATTCTCTTTAAAAAATGTAATTATATTTCGGACTATAATTTGTTGCGGAAGAACCGCATTCCACCATTTTCTTTAACTAAATTAATTCGTGTAGCTCTAACTCTGTGACGTGGCCAGAAGTAAGAAGATAAAATAGACGGACAGCCACATTTGAATGATACTCGCACTGTTTGGTGATCTTGGCGTATTTTGAACTGTTTAAAACCTCGAATATTGAAGAGTTCCCAAGAAAAGTTATTCTAAATAAATTTCAAGGGGGAAAAAAAAAATCAAAATGGTCTCACCGCTTCGAATCCGCTTGAAATGTTTCCTACCGGCAACAACCTTTCAGCGATTCACTGAATTGATTTATTGTGTAGTGGCCGAAATTCTTAACTGCTATTAGCAGCAAACATTAATTACTTCAGTATTAATTTTAATTAAAGAATGGTTAATTTAATAAATTTTTGTTTTATTCCTATCCCATACAAGCTTTCCTGTAGTGCAACCAAAAATTAAAAAGATGTATTTTTTTTAATAACGATTGCAAATGATACTAGTTTTAAAAACTATTGATTATATTACTATATTCAACTATAAAATATAAATTTGTAAAAAAGTCTTTCCTTACTTTCAACTTAAAAAATTTCCCAAAAAAAAAAAGGTAAGAAAAAAAAAAATGTTTATTTAAAATTCTAAAAAAGTTTCATATAGAAGAAGATAATCTAATAAC
>BMAV01017470.1:72980-108449 GCA_019973955.1 Trichonephila inaurata madagascariensis | reverse complement strand
TTAAATCTGTCGAGAGCTGAAACGTCCTTCCGTTGGTGTGGTAGTTAGGAGAGGGGGGTGCCAGCTCAGGTGTCGTCCACGTCACTTGACCATGGTTCAAAATTACGTGGTCCGTCGCCAAAAGCCCTCGTGTAGCTAAACAGTGCGACGTTAATATTCAATCAATCAATCCCCCTTGGGAGTAGACTTCCGCAAAAACCCATTCTCAGCGGAGGTCTACACAATAATAGAAACAAGGTTGTTAAGTTTAAGGTTTGTATGTTAAGGTCCAATGGTTCAAAAGCGGGTATTTTTTTTTCTATAACGTTTCCGGTACCCCCCTGTGAGATTCGATTAATGGATCTATACTTAGTAAAGGAAACCTGTCTGCCAAATTTCAAGTAGGTTTGATTGTTCGGAAGATTAGGTGATGAGTGAGTGAATCGCTTTTCTCCTATACGTAGATAAGCTGTTTCAATTTAGCTTTAGTTTTAGTTAATTTAGCAATCTTAAATTATATATTTATAACTTTTCGAAAGTCACCGGTAATACGAATTTCAAATACTCCTAGTTGGCAGAGACGTCTTAAAACATAGGCCAACTGGGTGCAACTCTTTGTTCCTGAATAAGATCATGATTCGGATAATTTTAACGAGGTCAAATATTATTTATCCCCGTACATGTCCTCCGAAAAACTGGGGATTTAAAACTGTATGTCGACTGGCAAAAGTGGTAAGGCTATTATTATGTGATGACCGTTGTCCATGTCTAGGCCTAGACCTAATACTATAAACAGTTATTCAACTCATTTAGTCGAAATGCGGCCATTGGTCAAGCCGATGTGCCTAGGTTTTTGAGATTGTGAGTCGCGCACATGTATTTATTTCAAATTACCGTTTGAACGAGTATTTGACAATGTATGCTATATACTGTCCACTTTTAAAGATCTCACGTAGGGCCTACTTTTGCATAAGGGCCCAGTTCCTCAAGGAGTCTTAAGACATCCCTGCTGGTTGGGTTTGTATTATAGCGCAGTTTAAGAATTCGTCTGCAATGCGACAGAAATCCATTGTGTCGCACACTTTTTTTTGTAGTATAATAGAATAAGATTTGGAGCATTAAAAATAATCCTTTTATTAACATTAATTTTGCGATTGACCGTATTTTATGCCGCTGTCTAATCATGATGGCATTTGAAAAGAATATTTTTTAAATGTAAAAAGTAATGAAATTTTCTTTTGAAAAAAAAAAATGAAATAATTGATTTTTAATGGGATTAAATGATACTGTTAGATCAGTGATTCTCAATTTTTTGTTGTTGTTTCGTTGCGATGTACTTTTAACAAACTCAAAATTTGGTGGCATACTAACAATAAAATAAGTTTAAAAGAATTATACTTATCTGTAGTACACTATATGTAAACGAGTTTATGATAATAATTTTCAATGTTAAATTAAATATGTACGACAAAGACAACAAATTGTTTATTGTGTAATTAATAACAAATTAATTTTAAAAATACATTTTATGCGAAATTTGATCTTGATGATTTTTGATAATTTCGTTTACATTGAGTCGCAAAAATAGTGTCATTCGCGTCATCTCTCTACATTTAAAAGTTTCGATCTTTTTCAATTCCTACTATTAGAGCTCGCGCTCTCTATATATTTATTTATATATCTTGGTGGAATTTTCAATCGTTAATAAAATACATTTTAATTTACAATTGAGCTGAAATTTTATATACGTGATTATTTTGGATGACAATACAGTTATTTAATTATAATTAATAAAAATTAATTGATTGGAACTAATTATTCAAAGAATTACAAATAAAGCCACGTTGGCATCATTTTTGGTGATTTAGCGACCCTTTTGGCGACTTGGGTCTAAGCTTGAAAAGGTTTTTTCTCACGTTTTAAAGCATTCGGTTGAACTGAAATTTTACGTACACGATTGTTTTGGATGACAGTTCGATACTTTAATGATAATTAATAAAAATGAATTACCAGTGAATGTTGTGATTCTGTCATATGTATATACATAATAATCTTAATTGTTACTATTTAATAAAAAGTAGCTGAAATAAAATGTTTCTTTGTTGATCTAATTAGAAATTGAGACTTAATTTTTTTTTTTTTTTTTTGAATTACTTGTTATATTTGTTAATGCTGAAAATGCGAATTCTCGTGAATAAGATGCAGAAAATTGTAACAATATTTTTAAAGCTTTTTTTTTTTGTGCCTATTATGAGATAATCGCTTCTAATTCTAATTCAAGATGAATGAATTGACTCTTCCGAATATTTTGAAATTAAATCTGGATTATTACACAGAATGAAATTAGTTTTTTCTCTTCATTCAAAGTTAATTCATTTACAGATGTATGTGTTATTACAAGTGGAATACGAACCTAATCGAATCTTTTTTTTTATTATTATATCCATCTATTCACGAAAGAATAATTTAAATATACCATGGATACCCTTAGTTTATTTTTATAAAACGGCCGAATGATTTGGTTTCGGATTTTATTTTTTTTCCCCTAGAGTATAATTAATAATTTTAAAAAAAGGTTATGTCACACAAACGTGCCGCGGCGCAGTGTTTGAGGTTACATTAAGGTACTGTAAACGTTATGCAATTTTTCTTCTTTTTTTTTTGAAATATTAATAAAGTTGAATAAAGCATTGTGAGTCATTCAGTGTGAGTAACAGGACATGCATATTTTAAAAAATTTCCTCCCGTAGCAGCTATAAAGCCGTGTATCATTCTTAATTCCCTCAACAAATAGCCTCTTTCAAAAGAAACCATCTTTATTCTCCACTCGTATTTCCGCACACGTTTCAAATAAAGTTTTCTTTTGGGAGAAGAAAACCGAAAGATTTCCACAGTTTAAGCTCTTATTTATCTGTAGCATCACGTCATTTTAGAGCATGGTTAAAAAGAAAAAGAAATTTAATAAAAACAAAATGATGCCGACTTCCTCTACAGTTGAATGCCGCTATACAATGTGTTACTTTTTCGAACATGGAGCAAGAATTATATAAAAAAAAAGAAAATAAGCAGACGATAAAAAGGAAAATCGTTTGGCTCTGCCTGTGCATTAACAAACCCTCATTTTGCGAAGAGAGTGTCCCCTCCCTCTCATACTCCCTAATATCTTTTGATCTGCTTTTGCTACATCCGGCGTCGAGCAGTTTATGTATGTTCATCCTTTTGGAACTTACCAGTTTTGTGATTCACTTACGTCCGGAGCTCTTTTAATCCATCTCTTCCTATTGTCGTTGATGGTTCTCCAGTTAGATTTATAGGATCGGTCCTCTTTATTTTTTTTTATTTTCCCTGCTCCTTTAATGGAATGGGTAAATGCTTTTAGGGTCTTTAAGATTTTGTATTCATTTTAATGAAATGTATCCACTTTCCAATTCATTTTCTCGTTTTTGAATGATTGATTTACTATTTAATTCAGGTTGTTATGAACACATTATTGAGAATGCTTTCCTTTCCTTTATTGTGGAGAAAGGCGGTGAGAAAATATGGAAACGTTTTAGTGAGATTGAAAAACCTCTCATGACTAAATGTGGAGTGGCGTAATTATTCAACATATATTATAAAATAAAGCGTACATGTGCCTGTGTCGCTAAAACTCAGCAACGAGTCCGGTACGATCCCGGTGTGGTAGCGCTGTGTTATTCCTCATCCATGATGAATGTTGCCATATTTACCTGAATCGATCCCAAGGGGTGTTTCAAGGACTTAAGTGGCGTTATAGATAAATATTCCCGTTTTTGAACTATTAGTCCTACATACAAATTTAGCAGGTTAGCTCCTTTCATGGCATAGAAATACGCATGGAAAGGGGGATTTGCGGAAATTGACCCAAGGGGTGCTGCGAGGGCTTAAGGGGCGTAACGAATAAATATTCCTGTTTTTGTACTCTTGACCTACATACTTCAAATTTGGTACGAACGTTCCTTTCATGGAGAATAGATCCTTTACAAAAGAGGTTTTTCGAAAATAGACCCCCCAAAGGACGTTGTGAGAGCTTAAGGGGAGTTACAGATAAATATTCCTATTTTTGAATTATTAGACCAACAGACTTATGTGATTATGACTTCACATGAATTTAGCCCTTTGTGTGTGGGGGGCGGGGTAGGGGTCACCTTTTAAATAATTTTTTGATTGTCCTGTTTTACACTAATATTTAAATCAAGTATTGTTTATTTTTATTCCTTCGTATACAGATGACTTTTTGTTCTGACAAACGATTTGTTCTTGCAGATTCTATTTCTAAAAGTAGTCCTCCATCTCTCTCTCTCTCTCCTCTTCTTTTTTTTTTTAGTGATTGCCGCTGCATGTATTTTTAATTTGCGTTAAATTATGTGAAGAAAGGGACTTCAGGTAAATACAACCAAGGATATTTATTACTTTATAATAAATGTAGTCAGTTTTTTTCTTTCGCGTTTCACTAATTCTTGCCTCTCATGTCACTCCAATTTGAAATACCTCATCACGTTATGGATTTGCCATGAATTGATGTAATCGAAACGGTGTTTTTTAAAGGAGGGGAAAAAAAATTCATGTAATTTTTTCTTCGTCTCAAATTGGAAAGCATTTTTAAGTCGAGGGGGGGGGGGGGAAGTAGATTTAGAATGAAAGAAAATTTTCAGTTTATCCAATTAAGTCTTGGTCCTGCCTACACTTGACCATCATTTTCTCCCCTCCCGCCCTAAAAAGTTTTACTTTGATGCTTTTGACATTTAGCTGGCGGACGTGAAGCTCTAAAACTGCCAAGAATTATATCTCTACTATGACACTTTTACCTCACCTTTCTTTCTTTTTTTTTTCTTTCTTTTCTTTTTCTTTTTATTATTATTATTATTTTCTTGAAACAGCGGTCTAAAACATCTTGCTGCAGATTTAATTCAATAAATATAAAATGTTGTATAAAGGAGTCACACAAGATTAAAAACGAAATGGATAGTAAATGAAAAATGGCTAAAAACAATATCGTCTAACGGTTGTCGTAGTTAGTAATGAAAAAAAAAGTAAATTTATCTTTATTGCTAAAAAAATGGAGATTCTTATTATTATTTTGAAAAAAAATAACCAATCTATTATTTTTAAGTTGCCATGTTTTCAGGTGGTAAAATCGTTTGGATGATATATCCAAATATATAGGGTATCCGAAAAGTAGGGCTATGCATTAAAAATGAACAAACAAACGTTTTCGCTTACGGGTTTTTGATGTTCTTTAGAGAAAGGATTGAAGTTTCTGTTTTATGAAATGCAAACTAGATGGCGCAACGTCAACGTGCTGCAACTTTCTCCTTTCAAATTGGCTTTACCACAAGAACAAGCGCAAGTTGCAGAATGATTTATCGAATTTAAATGTGCAACACATGTAGAGCGTAAATTGGGCACCACCGCACTGGAGTTTGGAAGTGAGAAGAAATCCAATACCGTGGCTATCTAGATATAACACCTTAGGACTTTTTACGGGGATGCGTGAAAAACGTTGTTTACCTGTCTCGAATTTGTAACACAGATGAACTGAAGTATCGGAAGTACAGCAGTCATTCAAAATTTTGATTTTACAATTCTTCATAAAACTTGGCCAGATATCTACTCGATGTTGTAACGTTTGGGAAAATCATTGATAGCGTGAGTGTTCAGAAATTAAATAATTGATTTATTTACGTTACAGCTATTAATAACAATATATTTACATTTTAAATAGAAGTTATTCATACTATTAATATTCCAATTCTACAAAATATGTCTTTGGCTGGCAGGTGTCGAATCGAGCCGTTGGGGGTGCACGGCCATCGGTTTCGGGGTGATGTCAGATGAAAGACCCCGCAACATTTTTGAGATGCACGTGTGTATATGAACGGTGTTATACTATCCGCATAAAGAAAACGATTTTTCAGCTGTGTGACGCGAAAACGTCGCAGTGTGTTGCGTGGAACTATGAGTGCGCTCATTGAAATCTTACAATAAAATATTGTAAAAAAACTTAGGTGTTTTCTTTATGGAGCTTAAAAAAAACCCATAAGTGAGTATCTTTGCTTGTTGACTTGTTTAAATAGGGAGCTGTAACGAACATTGTTCGACACCAGTTGATGACGTCAGAGATCAAGAGAGAATAGTTAGTAGGGGAGAAGGGTTTCCTGGAATCCATTCTCCCTACGTTCCGAGGTAGACTCCTCTAAAAAGGATGAGCGAGGACCGTTGTTAGGGTCCCGGCTGGAAGCAAAGTCCAGGAACGTGCTCCGAGTGTAAGATGGTTATTTTAGTATGTTCTTGTAAATAAAATGTGTATATTTATATTTCTAGCCTGACTGTGTTTTTGTACCCAATACGCCACAGCGGACTTAAATACAGCGTGAAGCCAGCATTAAGATACACGTCGATAGAGTTTAAATGAGAGAACAAGTAATATTAAATTTTTTTTTAAAGTCAATTCCTACTTAGGTCAACAGAGAAAATTTTTATTTTTGTTGCTTTTTATCAAATAATTACAATTAATATAAATATGTATAAAATTATGACAGAATCATAATACTAAGTGGTAATTAAATTTTATTAAAGTATCGTATTGTCATCCAAAACAATCGTGTACATAAAATTGCAATTCAGCTGAATACTTTAAAACGTGAGACTCCCCTCCCCCCAAGTTTTGATCCATGTCTTCAAAAATTTAGCTAACGTGACTATATCTGTATTCCTTTAAGTAATTAGTTTCAGTCAATTAATTATAATTAAATTATCGTATTGCCACCCAAAACAATCGTGCATATAAAATTTCAGCTCAATTGAGTGCTTTAAAATGTATTTTATTAACGATTGAAAATTTGAACAAGATATAGGGGGATAGTGAACTAATAGTAGGAATTGAAAAACGAACTGGAATCCAACACAAACATAGATTTGTTTATCATCAGCATGAAATAAGCAGTATCAACTATCTATCAATATATTTCGGAATTAATGTACAAGTATCTTAAAACAAAGAGGCATTTTTTTTAATGATAAGAGGCACTTTCATATGACAGGACGACGGGTATAGTACGTCCACTCGGTATGAGTTAAAGTCACGGAAGTGAGAAGTTGTAAGGAGCGCAATAAGCGGCAATAGCTAAAGTGTACAAGGTACCAACAAATTGTAATTTGTATTTGAAAGTGTAGCCATACTTTTCGAACACCCAGTGTATTCATTCCTTGTTGTCTTGAAGTCGAAGTTTTATTAGGTGTTATTCATAACACGTTCACTTGTTGTTGTTGTGTTTCGCAAAGTGCAGGGGTTTTAATAAAAAAAAACATAAGGATGTAGTCAAATATTGCCAAAGGCGTGAATCACTTCCTTGGCAACATCCATGGTACGATCCGAGTCAAGAATGTCCATGCTACAGTCATTGTTTATTTTAAAAAGGGCACCAACAATGGAAGGACAGCTAAAAAGGTGTTTGGGATCCAGTTGCGTGCCTGGGCAATGCCTGCATTCCACGTATGACGTTGAACCATCGGGCAGAATCTTCATGCCCTTAAAATGCTTTGTCCTTAGTCTAGTTATTCTTTACATAATTTCTCGGCTATAATTTAATTCGGGCAGCGATAATTTTTTTCTTGGGTTTGAGCAGAGCTTTTGTTTTGCTACTGCGTTGGCATCAATGACCATAGTAGATGAAGTTAGAGGCTCAAGTGTTCTGGCTTCATTCAAATCGGCCATCTCGTTCCCTTCGATGTCAGCATGGGCAGGGATCCACTGGAGGGGTACATGATTTGCCCCCAATGCACCAATGGAGAATAGAAGTGAATTGATTTCTTGGATGAGCCTCATTTTTCCTTCCTTGATGGCCTCAAGAGCAGATCTACTATCCGAGAGCACAATGATGCCTTCGGAATTAGCAATATTTGTCCGTGTAAGGTAAATATCTAGGGTGGTCCTAATTGCTATAAGTTCACACGTGAAGTTGGAAGCAATTTGCCCTGCAGAGACCTCGTGCTTTGAAGATGTATTATCTGGGTACTTAAGAAAAGACACCAGATCCACCCCTATTGCACTCCGAATCTGAGGAACCGTCGATGTAGGCAGTTACTAAAGGCACTTGATAAAGGAAATTAGTTTTTCTACTCGTATTTGCTCTTTAATTTGGTAAGGGCCATTAAAATATACTTTATGCCTGTTTTATTATAAATACATATTTTTAAAAACACTCCTCTCCCCCACCAACTCTTGACATAATCAGAAAGGGAAACGAATAAAGAATTAAGTTTTTTCTTTTTAAATTTAACATCCAGTGTTATTTTTAGAGCAATCAAGAGCCTTTCACAGTCAGCGCATTAAATCCTATAAATATCACAAACCTCGAAATCATACTCTTATGGAGGCGCTTAGAAACCCGATACGCACAAAACCCCGCAATTAACATTAGCGTAGTTCTTCCAAGATAAAGTTTAGCCCATTTTTCTTGTTGGCGCTGAGTTTATGGTCGCCGAATCTAGTCTGTCCAGTCCTAGTTAATGCCGCGTAAAAGAAGTATTTGGTTACTAATTTATGGGGGAATAATCGCATTTACTGGTGGTGAAGGTTGCTCATTTAAATACGTTATGCGGTTACGATTTATTTGGGTGTGATAAAATCGTATTTTCTCTCAGCTCTTCTGAGGAGTTTTCGCCTGATAATGGGAGGAAAAAATGAGCATAAATTATAATTGTAGGCGCTAATTTCATTCCTGTAAAAATTCAGTGTTGCTGTGTGTAAAGATAATAGGTGTGTAATTAATTACTGAAGAGTTTGTTTTTCTTGTATGAAAGGATATATTAGGAGATCGGGAATGCGATGAAAAATGAAATGGAAAGTTTTAAATTTAATAAGGAAAATAAATTGATTTTCTTCTTAGTGGATATGTATATATATATATATATTTGCAGTTGAACTTTTATATGTTTCAAATCGTGATTTATTAATATTTTTCAGCATTATTAAACTGTCCTAGTTTTTCTAATGGTCATTAGGGTTAGGTACACTGGCGTAGCTAGTGCTGAGTGGGCCTTGTATCAAAATTCTTTCGGGGCCTTTTTTTAGACATGAGAAATCCTATTAGTGGGACTAATAACGCTTGTTGGGGCCCCTGTTGCTTGGGGGTCCTGTGTCATTGATACAGCTGATACGACGGTAGCTACGGCCCTGGTTAGCTATCTTCATTTTACATGCGTTTATCTTATTCATTAAACAACCGCATGCAATTTGTCTGATAGTTTATATACACTTTTTGCTGCAAAACTTAAACATAATATACTTTAGGTGTTTAAAGAAAAACATATAAATTAAGAATTTTTTTTTTCCTTTTCATGTTTAATATGAATTCGGGAACTGATTAAGCCTTTATCTATACCGCATTATGATTTACTGCAGTTTTTTTCATGCAATATTTGTTTTCGAATCACTACATTTAAAATTAAAGGATATACATGAACTAAATACTCATCTTTGAGAAATTTAATCCGTTAGAGCTAATTAATTAATTAAAGATATCCAACTGTAAAATTAATTATATACACTGTTCACTTAAAATAAATAGTCAAATCGTTTTCTAAGGTCTTCATTAACATACAAATAAAATAAGACACTTACCTTTCGACATTAACTGTTTTTTCGGAACAAAAGCGACTATTTTCGCAATCCGCTGAAAACGCCATTTCTGTTTTAAAAGTATTCGCCTTCCCCGCTAATATACTCATCATAGAACTTGTGCTGCTATACGTCTTGGAACAGTGGATTTCAAAGAATATTTCTGCTAAGTATCGTCAGAGTATTCGTAAAAAATGGTTATTCTATGTAATTTTAAAGTGAGTGGTACTTATAAGTACCGTCGGTAGTTAAAGGGTTAAACACAACTCTTCTTTCATTCTAAGAGTCTAATTATTTATTAAAAACAGAGTATAACAGAGTACATTTAGGGCCCTTTCATACGAGGCAATTTGTGCCGCACCTACCAGAATGAGCAGACAGTCGAGATCTAGTGTTGAATAGAAATCACCTGGATCCCTTCTCACGTTTACTTGAAATTCGGGTTGTGCTATTACCTCTAGCACTCGGAAACCACGTTTTTTCATCTCCACTAGTTCTCAACTAAAAGGACATTGTGGAAGCACCCTCTTCACACGCGGCTACTTGTGTATTGAAAATGGAGAAAGACTTTTATTGCTTCTTCGGACTCCTCAATCATTGTATCGATGTCCTTCTCTTCATTTACCCCTACGACACTGCCTTTTCAGTCAATTTTGTGTCCGTGTGTAAAAAGAATGCTTTTTCCTCTTCACAATATAGGTGTGGTGACAAGAAACAAGTTGACTGGCACAAAATTGGCTCGAGTGAAGCCTGCCTTAATGTAGCATTTATCAAATCAAATCAAATAAAATAACCTTCAGAACATACTCAATAACCTGCGATTAAAACAAATATTCAGTGGTATTTGTACAATTTGACTTGTTAGTCCTTTACGAGCTAAATTGATATTAGAGTATTATTGTGCGATTGATGTAATAATTGCTTACATTGTTATTATTATTACTGATGCGTTTTCACAATTCGTTGAATGATATGCAAAGATTTAGATGTTGTATAATTGATACCTTTAAATAGCTAGGTATCGGCATCATGATATGAAGTAACGTATTTTACATTGTTTAATGAAAATGCATTAATTTCCTTTAAATATCGATGCGTGTTTATTCATTTCACATACACACATAGCATGGCATTAACATTTCTTCTAAGTTATCTTTATTAAATATTCTAATAGATTTTTTTTTGCATTCTTTGGACTTATCTTTTTTC
The DNA here is from genome assembly GCA_019973955.1 of Trichonephila inaurata madagascariensis. Lineage (NCBI taxonomy): Eukaryota > Metazoa > Arthropoda > Arachnida > Araneae > Nephilidae > Trichonephila > Trichonephila inaurata. The sequence goes on along the minus strand of BMAV01017470.1, from coordinate 97,621 downwards.
GTTAAGTACTAAATTAGCAATAATTTAATCTACGGGGCTCATTACACAGGGGGGATTGATTTGCCCCTGAAACCCGAAAGATCGTTATGTTTTTTAACGATTCGCTTCTCGACAAAAAGAGAAGTTTTACGAGCATAATGCGTGTTTACTTGATAACCTATTTTAATACATGCTTGGATCCAGAAAATACTGATATACAGGGTGTTTATAATTAAAGTTCCACTTTCAAAATGCTTTAAAAAAGAACCACTGGTTAGAATGATTTCAAATTTTGATTGAATATACTTGTAAAAGGAGAGAAACGGTATGACGAATACAAAAAGTTCCAATGTATCAATAGATGGCGTTGTAAATGGTGTAACTAAAAGAGATTTGGCTACAAGTGATATTTGGAGTCGAATTGTGATGACTTTGGCATGAGTTACATATTAATTAATAATGTTTAATGCATATATATGTTTCGGTTTTTTAGATGGAAAAAATGGCTAACTGGTCGCTCAACATTTGTTGCACTGTTAGTGAAAATTTCATTGACCTCAGTAAAGTCGTACCTAGTGGATTGGAAAAATCGATTTTTATTTTTCCTTGGGTCTAAAAGTGCATCTGCTGATACACTTTGGAACTTTTATATGCTACGCTTTCTTCAAGTATATTCAGTTCAAATTTGAAATCATTATTTACAATGATTCTTTTTTATAGCATTTTAAAAGTGAAATTTCAATTATAATCACACTGTTAATAGCTTCGGCCATCGAATTATACCAATATTGTAAAACACATATATTTTTTGCTATATGAATTAATTATGCTTGCCTTCCTTTTTATTAATTATTTCGTTTTTAATTTCCATTTAATCTATCACTTGTTTTTATGTTTTTAGAAGCGGAAGGGAAAACTTTTATGTTACACCTTAAGCGCAACAAAGCTAAACTTTTTTTGCAAATCATCCCTCACTATGAATTTATCACTTTCCAAAGTAAAAATCAATAGGAAGGTTTTCCTTTTATTACATTTTAACCATTTCCCCAAAATTTGGCGACAGCATGCTCTTTCCCACCATTCTTTTATCAAATAAACCCCGAAAGAGGGGGAACTTATCATCCTCGCGTCTCTTGGCTTTATTAAATTATTTGTGGATGTCTTCTTAGAGTGCTTCCTTCCCTGTCAAGCCCGAGATCTTTGTTTTGAAAAGGTAAGTCGTTATCTTTCCCTTAATTTTCCCCAAGTTCCCCCTTCTGTCGACGTGGAGGGTCCTCTTTTTTTCCTTTGTTTAATTACTTAAAAATGCGTTTCTAATCCCTCTTTCAGATTCTTCGTGAAAGATATTTACCATTCACTGTTGGTTTAATCAGATATGATTTGCGATTTGTTTTCGTACGCTGAAGAGCGCGCGCCGTGTCTGCTGACTCTAGATTTCGTACTTGTTGGAATTTTCCAGAAAAAGGAATATGTTTTCGCTGGGAGATTTAAAGTTAATTTTCAAAACTTCTCGAGAGTTTAGCGAGTTTAGGCTGACTAATGACTTTGTGTGTTGTGTGTTTTAGAAAGAGGGTGTTTTTAACAGTTTGATTAAAAATTGGAAAACTCGGTTCCTGGATTATGAGTTTTGTAATTTTTAGCACTTAGCGTATTTTGTAAACCGTGGGCAGAGTTGAGGATTAGTGACAGGGGGATAATGGGTTTGAATCTTTGAACCACCTAAGATTTTTGGTTGAAATAATGGGAAGTAGAGTTGTTTGATATTTTTTAATTTTACCGCCCCAGTTGATACACGAGTGTATATGCTAGAATCACTTTTAATTATTCTAATTCCAGTAATACATTATTTTCCGCTACGGTCCAACTTACAAGTAAAATGCATGCGGTTCGCATTACATGTACTACACTACACTATGGTGGTAACTTTTATTATTTTTTTTAAATCACCCTTGTTCACTTTGATTTATGTAACACTTAAATTGTTCATAATGATGTTTTTTTAAGTTACATAACTTTTTAGTCCACATTAACAACATCATTACATATCGAGCAGATTGTTATATCTTGTATGTCACGCCAAAAATACTTCAATGAGGCAAAATCATATTATGCCATAGTCTTAGGACTACAGCCACGTGTTTCCAGCCAATCAGTTCATAAATTCATGTGACGTCAGAATAATCTTTTCTGTAAAATATGTTCATGTAAATATGTCGAAATTGTTCTGAATAAGTTTAAGGGTTTCCAAAGAACCCAGCTACTGAAATATTACCGGTGAAACCGCGAGTTGCATGACTACTGATGTTCTAATTAACTCTGTCTTGGTTTTATCAAAAGTTCTTCTGGTGGAATTATATGGGTGGAGTTTGCTATGAAGAGTTCTTTCATACGAGTCAACTTGTACAGCTCGTAGTCGGGAGCTAAAATCGTTTGGTTTCCTTCGCACGTGGTCAAACTGGCACTTTCTGCTGTGCCACGCCCTTAATAACACTGGAAAACCACGTTTCCCTCTCAACTAGTTGACTCAACTAAAAGGACATTGCGGAAGCTACCATCTTCACACGCGACTACTTGTGTATTGAAAATGGAGGAAGCCTTTTATTGCTTCTTCGGACTCCTCAATCTTTGTATCGAAGAGTCCGGCACTTCATTTACCCCTGCGACACTCCCTTTTCAGTCAACTTTGTGTCATTGTGTGAAAGGAATTCTCGCCCTTTTCTACGGTAGAGGCGTAGAGTCGGAAAACTAGTTGATTGGCACATAGTTGCTTTGAGTGAAACCAGCCTTGAGTTCAGATGTTTAACATCCACATGTGGTGTAGTATTTTGTGGAAGTTAGCTGAATGAGTGAATTACCAGTTCAGATGTCATTTTCATCTCTGTAACCATGGTCTGAAAAAACGAAAGCCGTAGCTCGTAGCTCGCGTGCAACACTAGAACAATGTTATTTTTCATCTTAAAAAAACCAGAATCGTTTTAGAAAAGTATTCGAAATCAATGCTATGAACCATTTTGAACTGAAAAAACATCACAAGGTATAATCTATTATATTCTGAAAGGAATAATATGATTATTTTTACAGTTTCCACCCAAGTCTGTTGTATGATTACTACAGTGTTGAACCAAATAAAGTTTAAAAAAAAAATTTCAGAACATAAATCAACGCATTTGGATGCAAACGATTTGACAGACGGAACTGACACTAATGGTGTGTCGTTGCAGAGCCCCGTGAAAAATGATTCTTAATTCGGAACTATATCTCAGCTTTGCTCACACACCATTATTGAGTTTTTCCCCCCTCTCGCGAAACCTACTTATTATTTATGGAGGTTTTATGTCCCACCTAGATTAGGGAATTTTCCTTATAAATTTTTAAGTAATAGAAGAATGCTTTTGCCGATAGTTTATTTGAATTGGTCGCAGATTTATCGAAAAATATGCGTGTGCATTTGAGCACCCCTGCTTCAAAAATAAAGCCCTGTCTATAACATTCGTTTTCTAATGTTATGTACTTATTTCAGAAATAAATATTCTTGTGTTTCTAGCGTTTTCCATCTGAGTTCATTCTGTTTAAAGAAAGCATTTTATTGCGTGTAACTTTGTTATATTAATTCTTAAATATTTCTCCTTTTTTTAAAAACATTTTAACGATGGTCAATGTGGAAAATAATTTTGAAAGAAGGCTCGAGAAAGTTAAAGATCTTATTCCTGTTCTGAAAGGGATTTATATTTTTTAATTAAAAATCTGATAAATAACTACTATTAATGAACCTTTAGGATCAGGATTTGTGTACGCGCGATGCTGAAGAATATAATCCAGCGATACTCAATCTGCGGGCCGCATGGGGCCCACCAGGCTTTTTTGAGTGGCTCGGTTATGGCTAATGCACTAAGAAATTAAATTATTGGAGAACAAAATTTTATCAATCAAGCAATCAAATGTATTAATTTTGCTATCTATTATTTCTTTTAATAGTAGAATGTAAGCAAGAAACTTGGTCATAGATGGAAGAAAGTAGAAATTATCCCATAACTCTCAGTAAAAATTCATAAAAATAAATATTTTTTTGTGTGTGTGTGTGTTCGATAAAAAATTAATATTGTATTAAAATAGCCAAAAAGGAGTTTTAATATTTTGATCAATTTTGTTTGTCAATGTTGCTTTGGTCTTATGGTCTGCTTTTTCCATTATCCGCATGTTGCGGCCCATGTTGCCAACATTTAATTTTCTAATATATCAGAAAGTTCGGGCAAAAAGTTTCCTTCTTACTGAATTTTACGGTAAGCACTTTAGCTAATGTATTAACATTCAATTTTGATTTCTCACTAGTCGCTTCACAAAAATCATTACCAACTGAAAAAAAACTCTTCCAACTCCTACATTAGTTCCAGGGCAGCACAACGTAAATTCAACAAGAATAATTGCATTTTCATATGGAATGTGTTCGTTTTTGAAATGGTTTGAGAAATTTCACCCATCTTTTACCAACTTCTCAGCATGTTGATTTTCCAATTGTTCTAATTTATTAGAATTTAAGTAAACATTCTGTTTTCTTTCTACTTCAAACAGACAATTGTCGTTTATTTTAATTTCAGGCATCTCTTTCCATAAAAATTCAACGTAATTTTCTATATCTTCCCAATTAACTTGCGACAAAGTCAAAAAAATATAATTGAAAACTGTTATTTCCTGTGCTATTTGTTTCAGACCGTTCTTCGACATTTTGGAAACATGTTTGGTTCATCTCTGAACGCAGAGATTAACAGATCTGTTTTAAAATATTGAAAAGGAGGACACTTTTCGAGGAAGGACAGAACCCATAAAAGGAGGACTGTCCTCCCTAAAGGAGGACGGTTGGTCACCTTATTAATAGTCCTCGTTTTGCTTCATATCAAATGATGCTACCGTAATGTTGTATTTTTGAAATGTCTTCATTTGCAATTATTTTTTTGCTAGACGAATGAATTCCAGGCACAGATGTTTGAATTCAGTCTAAAGGTTTAGAAAACGTGAGTTATTCAGTTAAATTAACTGAGAGAATAAATTTATTTCCGTGTATCAAAAAAAAAAAAGAGAGAGAGAGAGAGTTATTTATAAGTTGTTTTTTTTTTAAAAGAAATTCCGTTTAATTCCTTAAACAAAATTTCGTATATTCTTTACTTCTGTGAAAGGAGCCATTTTTTCCTCCCTTCTCTAAATCAACTTCTAATCCTCTTCTGAATAGGGTTTAATTTCTAAGTTAATAAGAAATAAAAATTATTTTAACGAAGGGGAAAAAAAAAGTCATCTGCGAGTTTTCAAATTGAATTCATCTCGTGTGTGAATCGATAGAACTTCTTTATTCTTAAAACTCTTTAATTAGGCTTACCGAAGTGTTCGAAATTGATTCGTTACTTGGAATTTTCCCCCTCTTTCTCTTCCCTCCCTTTTTGCTAATTAGTGGTTTATGTATGAAAAGGTTAAATCAGAGAATGTTAGATTTATCTCTAACTAAATTCCATCAACTTTAGTTTGATATTAATATCCTTTTATGTTAATAAAAAAAGGGTTCTTCTATTTGATCCATATATTATGCGAAGCTCATTAAGAAAAATCGATGAGTTAAGTTGATTGTAGGTCTGAGTCTGATACAGAATTTTATTTTTTGTGAAAGGAATTTAGAATACAGGTGAGGGAGGGAGGAATTATGTAATTTTTATTTTATTAATTAGATTTTGTTTGAAAGGAAGCCTGCATTGATTTTGTTGAATGTAATATTTTGTGGCATGTTTTGAATAGGTAGATTCTCGTTTGTGCAAATAACCTAATGAATGATAATTGTTTTAATGATTTATAGTGGAGAAAAATCAATATTGTTTTATGGATGAATTATATTTATTTTAAACGCGGATGAGAATATGACTTTTTCAGAGTTTTGTATATAATTTGGTGTTTTGAATTATTCTTTGAAATTTATTTGATATTATATGAAAATATTAATGTAATAAGTAATGTGAAAAAGAAATTTTTTAAGTTAATTCCTACTTAGGTCCACACAAAGAAAAATTTTATTTTAGTTACTTTTTATCAAATAATTACAATTAATATAAATAGGTATGTACAAATGACAAATCGCTATATTAAGTGGCAATTAATTTTTATTATCATTCAAGTATCGTATTGTCGTATATTCGCTAAAAATGATGCAAACGTGGCTGTATCTGTAATTCTTTGAATAATTAGTTTTGATTAATTATAATTAAACTATCGTATTGTCTTCCTAAATAATCGTGTATATAAAATTTCAGCTCAATTGGTCGCTTTAAAATGTACTTTACTAACGATTGAAAATTTGAACATGATATCGGGTAATTGTGAAATAATAGTTGTAATTGAATGAAGAAATTTTCTTAGTTGTATATATTCCATTCATGAGTTGAAATGAATTCTTGAATGCATCATTAAACAAAATTTATGTTTTTTTTCTTCGATAATTTTAAAATTTATTTTAAATTTGAAACACTCGGACATATTCTTAGGCAGTTTTTAATATTTTATGTCATTATTCTCATCTGCTTTGCTATCAATAGGTTATGTGACAATTCATAAAAGTCAATTTGAAATTTATGTACTATATTTCCTCTTATTTCTTCTGATGCAATAAAACGGTACTTTTACACAATACTTTCACAAAACAAGAAACAAGGTAGCATTCTTCTAACTCAACAAAGTATGTCACAACCACCAAACGTTTTATTTATGAACACCCTATTCCATTTCTTGCTCTTTTGTAGACCCTACAACGGCCTGCACATTCGCCATCTTTCAATCAATTTCTTTTTTGGAGTAATTATCTGTCAGTAACTCTGACCAAACAAAAGGTTCTAGCTGAGGGTGACGTTAGGCTTCTCGTGTCACGAACGATAGCCCCCCCCCCCTCCGCCCATAAAATCTATTACTGGCCTGGTCGGCACGAGATTTCGCGTCCGGTATCGCTTGTTTGTGATGACCCAGCCTGGACACAGTGGTCAGTACCTGCCAAAATAATGTATGTTGATGGAGGAAGGTTGTCACCGTTTCTTTGAGTTATGACCTTTCTCTTCAGAACCCCCCTTTTGTTGAAAGAATGTTTTGATTTAGATTGGGATAGAAGGGTGTTTGATGTGTTCTACTGCTGTGCACGAATTGTTCCGGTAATTATTTTCTCGTAGGTCGTTCCTTTTTCTCTTTTTATGTGTGTGTATTAGATAGTGTCTTGTTGTGTGTATGTGTCATTTTTTTTCTCTACCTTTAGGAGCTTACTTCCTATAAAGTGATTTAGTGTTGAGTATTGCATTTTTTTATGTTGCTGGTCATTGAAATCGCTGTATTTCTGTAGGATTGCTGGTTGTAAATTGAAGTACCGGACATAAGATTCATAAAACAGCTCGATTTTTCCCCTATTAAGAATAACCTTTGAATAAGGGAAAAGAAAATGTCGTTTTCTGTTTCTGTTAAGAAAATTGTTAATACAAATTTACGTGAGGCGGAAAAAAGCAGCCGACGTCTACTGTTATTTGAATATTAACAGATTTACTAACGCACAAAGAACTAACAGATGATTAAATTAAGACAAATCGACGTTTATACACAAAGAAATATTATAGATTATTTACAGTAGCGCAAATTGCACTTTTGATTAACAAACTTTACAAGTTCAAGAAACGACCCTCTGAACAATTCCTCTAGCAGGAACTCGGATAAAGTCTATGTTTCTTATCGCAATCAATGCACATGACTTAATTCTCTTCTGAAATGACTCGACCTTTTTTCAAAGGTCACTTATGTAGCCTTTTTATATAAGGATCGATCCTAGAGCTTTCTCTAGGATTTCTTGGTGATGTTGTATTTTTCGCCAAATTTGTCGCTAAGGGTGGTAAAGTTGCCAATCTAGAAATCGTGATCAAATCTTCAAAGGTTGCCAAAATTTTATTTTTCAAATTCACGCTGGAAAGCGAACTTCGCCTCTAAAATTCAATTTTCCACCAAGGAGAGTACCACCGCGAGGAAAACAACGCACGTAGCGCGCGTATTTCAAAATCGTATTGAGCTCAGTTATTGAATGAAATTCAGTTCGCTAAAATTATTACAGCAATTTATTGTGCACTATTTCATCTCGTTACATGCAGGGTAGAACTGATCACGTTTCGTACAACACTGAATAATTTCGGTGCAAGAATTTGCTTATGAAATACAGCTGTCAATTGTTTTTGATGCCAAGTCTTATATGCAATTGGTTCCAGTTTATGCAATGTATTATTTCAATAAAAACTTCAAGGACATTCGGGATGTTATTCCTGAGAATGTTGTTCCTCAATTTTTTTTCCTGAGATGTTTAAACACATAAAGTAATAAATTATCGATTTGATTGTCGTGTAACATGCGATATCCACCGTGTGTTAGGGTTTAGTAAACCATGTTTAGTTCCATGCTAAACAGCTACAAATAAGGAGTTTTTTGTAAACCAAGAAGTCTAATTTTGTGTATTCTTCTGTTGTTTTGGAATTTGATAAAACTGTATTCGAAAAACTGTAGGCAGATTTAGCATTTAAAATCTACATTATTTTATATAATGATCTTAAAATATCTTCAATTCGGATGTAGTTACGTTTGTCTTACAGGAAAAGTTTTTTTTTTTTAAAAATCCTATTGCTTTAACCTATTTTGTTGCTTTATCATCAGCATAAAAGGAAGAAGCAATGCAAATGATCTATTAAATAAAATTTATTTTTTATCATTTTACTTTTTTTTGCTTGCTGCAATATTTTTCCCTAATTTATTGCGTTATTATTTTTTGTAAAATTGAATCGCAATTTTTTTAATCCGAATTGGTTATTAGAAATAATACTTAATTTTGCTAATTTAAAAAAAAAACATAAAAAATAATGCATTTTTTATATTTATTCAAGTTTTAGATAACAATTGAAATTTTAAAATTCATATGATTTTTTTTTAAATTTCGAAGTTAATTGTTTTAACAGTGTATATATATTATCTGTGCTTAAATATTTTTATATTAATGCTGATATTTTTATTAAAAGTTCATGAAATCTTAAAGACAATGAAAAATATCTCGCGTATTTATTAAGTTGTTTGACAATGAAGGCTTTAATATGCTTTAAAAATAAGCTTTTATTTATTTGGCTTATAATTTAAGAACGAAATTTATTACAAATAAACACGACTGTTTAGTACTTGTTATAAACTTCCTATCCTTTTTAACGATGAGTTTTTAAAATTATAATCAGTGCGTTTTTGTTAAACATGAATCTAAGCAGGTATTTAAATTAATTTTTTGAAATTTTTTATTTTAATTAAATTTTTTTTTTTAAAAATTTTAAAAATTCCCCCCCCCCGTAACATTAAACCTAACCATAAGTATTTCAAAACAAAAATTCAATTCTTTGTGTTTGCAACGTTTTATTATATGCCTGTTTGAATTTTTTAAAAAAGAAATCTAAGATATAACATGTCACGCGTCATACAAAAGCAAGGAAATAATCCTTCCTCTACGCTTTAAATTCCTTTAAAACTATGAATTCTTTTCTGGTATAGCAGGATAAAACTCAAAAGCAGATAAATTTTACCTGGCACAAATATGTTACCTTTAATCTTGAGTGAAACGAGATAAAATACTCGAAAAAGAAAAGGCAAATAGGTTTAAAGGAAGAATTTTCCTTCCATTTTTTTTTACTCTATGCAATGTGTAGTCGTTCCATGCATTTGCGTGACTATTAAAAGAGGAAATTTCATCTTAGACAGGCGTGGTGAGATGATTTGGTTGAAAACTTGAAAGAATATGTTCAAAATAAAATTAAAAAGAACGTGTTTTTAAAATAAATCCGTCGTATCGTAACGAAAGGGAAAATTAACGCTTGAAGAAATTTTCATATTTCCTAACAGCTGAATAGTTCGTATAATTATTATGTTTAAGTTTTCTCGGGCTTAAATTCGCAGCTGCTCGTGTGCCACGGAAAGATCGTTTGGCGAAATGTAATTCGAGTTTTCTGTGAATCTGGCAATGGATAAACGATTTAACTCTCAGTTTATTCGATGATTTTTCTTCCAAGTATTTCGCGTTTGAAAAAAAAAATATAACAATTCTCATTGGAAGATGCAGTAATGTTTTATTTTCGTCTGCTTTTTGCTTGTTAATGAGTTGCTTTGCATCTTGATTAATTGGATAGAATTCGAATGGGAACACATTTAGAAGTAATTGAGTATAAGTTTTCTCATTTCTGCTATATGTCTTTCATGAATGGTGTAATATTCTTTGAAATATGTTTTCTGCTTGGACTAAAAATTTATAGTTGCAGATGGTGTACAAAAAACTAAATAATTAAGCCGAAAACAATATTTTTGTGCTTTAATATAATGAATCTTGTGCATTATAGTATGTAATTTGCTGAGAGATATATATTGTGTTGTGTTGATTTTCCATCATCGCTAAAAGCAAATATCCCTTACAACTTTTAATATATTTCACAAAACATTAGAGATGTACTTAAATTTAATCCAAAATACCTCTGTATAATTCCAGAAAAAATATGCAGAAGAATGCATAAAATATGTTAATAATTCATTAAATGGAAAAAATATTGCAATGTATTAAACCTGATTTATATACTATGTATTAAAATGTCTGCATTTCTGTTGCATACTCAAAAACTTTCCATAACTAGATTGATAAGAATATTTTTAATCGAATGCTAACTTACATTGTTTACAATGCATAAATATGGAAACGGAATATTTTTAAATTAATGTTTGTATAATATACCACTTTTGCTAATTTTCTTGTGATATTTATACAGAAGAAAATATAGAATCGGTATGTTTTGGTATTCGTTTTTACTTATGTTAAATTTTCTTTGGATTATAGAGAATAAAGTTATAATTGTTTATTTTTAAATTACCCATAGAGTTAGTGTTGTAAATCGACTGAAATAAATAGGCGAAAATTTTGAAGAATTTTCTTCGAAGTTTATTTGCATTAATTACTTAAAATTACACATTTCGTTATTTAAATGCCATTATTTTAACAAATCCTTTTACATTCTAAATAAATGAATTATTTAACAACTACTATATTGTTCATGTCTCTAAAATTATTCTAGTGACTGCTTTCGTTAAAACTTTTGATTTCTTAATGGAATGATCCTTAACTTTTAAAATTTCCCTCCCCCTTAAGGTTTTCTTTTTCAGTTAGTGTTAAATTTTAATCATTTTTCATAAAAAATACAATAAGAAAAAGGAATTCGTTCATAAACGATCGTGAGAACGGTTTTTTCCCCTTCCTTTTTGGTTGCATGTGTTGGTATTTGGCGATAGCTTTTGATTTGGCGAAAATAATTTGCCGGCTAATAACGATAGTTCCTGTAATGCTGCTGAAATTCTTATATTGCTATTATTTTATTTGTTTGATATATATAGTAAACATTAATATAATGTTCCATTTATTGTTTTGAGAGTGAAGTAAACTTAAAAATAAACTATTCCTGTCCTTTTATTCTCAAATTGAAATAAAAATTCCACACATTTTCCTGAATCAGTTAAGCCTATATTCCATTTTGTTTCATTCTTAAAACACTTTAAGCAACATTATATATAGGTTATTTTAGATCACCTTGCTTTAATAAATTCAAAATAAGTTATTTTCCTGAAGTTTGATAATTTCGTTAGTCGTTTAAAGGAAAATCCCATTTGTCCTTGATTATGTTTACCATAAAATAGACGAAGAATTTGATAACAACATCAGATTTAGGCGCATCAATCATGATTTTAAAAATGAGATTAAACCAGTTTGAATAATTGGTTTAAATTACTATTCTATGTGCATTCATTATACATTAAATCTCATTACATGTTAATGTGTTTCCACTTGGCTTTTAATATTAGCATGTTTGACCTTCGGGAACCATGACTCCAGTGACTTCTTGAACATTTTCATCTTTTTCAATTTGAATTTTGTTGAATAATCCGCACTTCAAATAATGTATCCCTCTCCCCTCCAACGAATATTCATTTTACAGTTCTTTTACAATTGAATAGAACAAAGAATTATTTTTGGGATGAACTTACAATTTCATGCTGTTTACATATATTTGTGGTACTTAAGTACTATTTCAATAATGCCAATGTTCAAGGTAACTCAACAAATTGTCAACCCCGATTTCGCACGTGTCGTAAGCGCTGGATTGGTAATATGCATGGCATGTGCTTCGTTTTATATAATGTCACTAATACGGTTGCGATAATACGTAAGTACCTTATTTGTTTTTATTATTTAAATATTTTCCTAGTTTGTTCTTTTTATTCGCAGTAAATATATTACTGATTTCAAATTATCAATCTTTATTGGGCGTCCATTGTATAGATAGCTTCTGATTTTGTCAGTTTTCAGTAAGTTTTGTAATCAAGTATCGAAAATTTATACTTTTTTTTCATTTATAATCTAATAAAACTCCATATTTGATTACAGCCTTATAATTGTGTGCTTAGTTCTCGAGTTAAAGAATGTTTTCTATTTAATAAGACGGCAGAGTAGATCATTTATAATCAAATTAAGCTAACTTTTTATCATTAGTTTAATGATGTTTTGCTAGGGTGCATCTTTAATTGACCATTGGTCTCGGTTGGGAAATTAGTTGCTGGGGTAATTTTTATCGAATAAGAGTAGATTTATTATAGCAGAGAAACACTTCACGTGGGAATCGATTGCAATATATGTTCAGCTTTTACATGAATGCAATTTATGCAAAAAAAATTTCTATCTGAGGCAGGTAATAAAAAATTACAAAATGTAGAAAAAATATCAAAACATATGAAAAAAGAAGTCGAACCAGAAAAAGGCGTAGATACAAAAGTAGCGGCCTCCCAAATTATATTTCACAGATTCCTGGTTTTTTGTAAATTTAAACTAGTCACCAGTTGATATGGAAAGAAATACTTATGTTGTGTACTGCTATCTGATTTATTTTTTCAATGAGAATTTTCTTTCAATAAAACAAAATTTAAGATGAAACTTTTTTAAAAAATAAATAAATTAAAAATGTGATTTGTCGATGGTTTGTCTTACGATTTTGTCGATTTTCGGGAACAAAACACAGTAAAAAACTAATTATTGAATAAATAATTAGCATTAATTAATAACATTAATCATTAATAACAAATGCTTAGTTAAATTTTACGTATTATATGCTTAGAATTATAATCAATCGAAAAAAATCAAGGACTTTGGGGGGGTGCCGGACCCCACCCCCGACTCCGCGTTGCGTTGTGTGCGCCCCCTTGTGTTGTGTGCGCCACTGCTACACACATATATTCAAGTTTGCACTCAAAACCTATTTAGGTGAATTACATGAATGGATTAGTTCAAAAGTGGGCAATTGTTTGTGAAAGCGGAGGATATCGGAGGGCTGCATCTTTTTAAAAATGATTGCATGTATTAGTTAAATTTGCATCTCAGAAAAATGTATAAATTGTACCATAAAAATCAATAAATATAATTTTATTTAAATAATGGTAGTTTAGTCACTTTATTTATTTTGCTGATTTCATACCTATAGCTGCGAGCACATTTGATTTTATAATCAGTTTAATGAGACAAATGCACCCTATCGTACTTTTTCTACGCATTTTTTTAAATCAGGGGGGAGATTACTTGTTGAAATTCTCAACAAAGCCTGTGCAAGTTTATGTCAGCTAACTTGCCTCTATATTTTACTCTTTTTGATCTTTGTACAAGAAGTACTTTTGCTGACATATGTTGATATGCTTATATGTTGATATAAGCTTATATATGTTGCTTATATGTTGAACCAAATATTTTCTGTCTCTTTGGTTTTCTGACCGTCTTGGCGAACCACTATTTGTCCATCCCTGAAATAGTCTATATCAGGGATGGCAAACCAATGGCACGCGTGCCATTGATGGCACGCAACACAATATTGTAGGCATGTCACCGAACAAAAGGTTTTGCATTTCAGTTCAAATTACAAGGTTCACTAAGAAGTATTAAATGTACGTGAGAAACCAGACGAAAAAAATGTTACTGAAGAATTTATTTCTTCAGCGAGATTTTCTCAGTTTAAGGAATTATAGGAAATGTTCAAAAGTTTACTATGTGCCTTGTTGTGACTTCATTCGATAAACTGAACTTGTCCCAATTCGATTGGTTAGAAATTGAAGAATTTGAAATGCAACTGATTGTGTGTGATTTCCAGTCTAATTTAATATGAATTCAAAAAATGTGTTGTAACAAGAAAAAAATGGAATTGATTGAAACAGAGAGATTAACAAGCAATATAAGTAAAAATGCTTGTGACGAAATTTTGAAAACATGAAATTGAATTCGATTCCAGACACATTTAACTGTTTGAAGAAGCTGGCTCATGCTACTTTAACCACATATTTTCATCTACCTATGTCTGCGAGTCCTTATTTTCAGAGATGAATCTCATTAAAGACTCACTTTAAAATCGTTTGGCAGATGACTATAATCCAGCATGTATTCTGCTAAAAGTAGCACCTTACAATCCTAATGCAAGTTATTAGTCATCTAATCTGCAACAACAGAAGTCACACTAATATTATTTAAATTTGAATGACACGTATAGCAAAAACATTTACTACTATTCTATGCAAAATGTATTTTTATAGCATATAAAGAGTTTTTAGTATTTAGTTTTAGTATTTTCCCAATAATCACAAGTCAAAATTATTTAACGGCACGTCTGTACCTCATTAAAAATTTCTTCAGAAAAAAAATGGCACATTGATGCACAAAGGTTTGCCACACCTGGGCTATATTCTCGTTTAAACAATTTGTGTCGTATTTCGTTTTCGTTTATTACATCATAATTTATAAAATGTTTTTCAATTTTTTAGGGTAAACGGATGTATGTATGGTTATATATATATATATATCTGATTTACCCCCACCACCACCACTACTCTCCCCACTTTGGCCACCCCTCGTTCATACAAAGTGAATTCTGCCCCAAACAGCGTTGGTTCAAATTTCCATCATAAAAAAAGAAAAAGAAATCTTCTGGCTATTTCATTTACTACTCTGTAATAGTTATCTTTCATACTATTTTAGGGGTATAATTCCATTAATGAAAAAGTCACTCCTCTACTCCTCGAGTGAGGACTTAGAGAGGCTTCTTCAAAAACGCTTCGTATATTCGTCAATCATGTTTCATTATTGGAAGGCGTGTCAATATTTTGCACCATCAAAAAATAAATACCTAAACTGAAGAACATACGTATGCTCACAAATTTTTTTTCTATTAGGGAGGCTATTAGGGAGTTTTAAAAGTAAAGTAGTACTTAGTGTTTTTAAAACCATTTTTCATACCCTTCTTCAAAAACGTTAAATAAGAAATGCATTAAGTTCAGTATATGATTAATTAATCCAGCATGCTTTTGTTTATGGTGCACGTCATTTTCTTCCTCTTTTATCCGGGATAAAAATTGTTTCTAAAAGAAAATGCCCAAAATAGATAAGGGGCTAGTGAATACTTAGACTATTAGGGAACTAGTTTTTCTTGGATGGTAAATTATTGCACCTTATCCCATAAAGGGGAAAAAAATATTGAAGTGTGTTTTGTTTTTTAAATACATAAATAATGTTAATCGGCACCTTCACTGACAACCTATTAACTAAACGGATGTGAGTATTAAGTGCTGCATTATTTTATTCATGAGTGCTAATATGATAATTAATGTAGAACCAAATATCAGCTTTGAATCGAAATTGAACTGAATCTTAAAACCAAGGGAATGTTGATATAAAATTTTTCTTATATTTGAATGGTTCAAGCTGTTCATTTTTACTGTTTATAGGTAATTTAGATAAGGATTTTTTTAAAAAAATAATCATTTAACAGGATGCGGTTTATTATTTAGTCATGTTACAGGTATCGGTGGGAAGGATATTTTTTTTCTTTTTTTGCCCATCACAATATAATAAACAATTTATTTAGAGCTTATACTTATTTATTTAGAGTGTTAAATGACGAGAAAAATAATAATAAACAGTGTAAACTTTTTTTAAAGAAGAGTATAAGAGCAGCGGTTCTTAAACTTTCAATCATCTCGGTCCCCCTTTATGTATCAGTCTAACATCGCAGCCCCACAAAATTTTGAACACATCTTGACATCCTATCATATGGCTGAGTGATTTAAAGCAGTGATCCCCGCAACCCCCGTAATCAAATGGTGCCGGGCCGCCTAAAGAACATTAAACTATTGCCATTTTATTTAAAGTGGTGCATTTCCCCTCGGATATGCGCAACTTTCCACGGAAATCACTGTATATTCCACGTTAAATCACTTTTATCCATTTTTAGTGTAACTATATTTTATTCTGAAGGCATATTTAAATGTAACTAAATTAAAATTGTAAAATCAAAACAATCTAAAATATAAACAATCAGCGTGTCCCACCCTCAGCGCGAGCCGCGGTAAAATTATCAAACGTTGACCGATCCGCAGCGATGAAAAGGTTCCATAATAATTTTAAGACAGTCTGTGCTTCTTAAATTTGAACAAGTGTTTCTACTATTTTTTGAAAATATTACGTGTTGTGGTAATGGCTATGTAGTTGCAAACATTAAAAAAAAAAGAATATTCTTGATCAAAATACATGTTTTAATAGAATGTTTTCATTAGGGGCAAATTCAGTGGCGTAACGGAGAGTATTAGGCCCCCTGCAAAGTCAGGTTCGGGGCCCCAAGCCAGATCTTACAATGGATACGCACTTGGCACGGGTTGGGCTTTGGGCCCTCTAGAACCCTGGGCCCCTCGCAATGCGGGGGTTTACGTTACGCCACTGGGCAAATTAGTGATCTACTGTAGGATGGCACGTCTTTTGATATTTCCACGAGGCCTTTCAGAGTCAATAAAAGAGGAAAATTTCACATTAAATGAGACCTACGCGGACCCTCTAGGAAGGCGCTACGGACCCCCAGGGGTCCGCCCATCACAGTTTAAGAAACGCTGGTTTAGAGCAAGGGTAGGTTATTGTTTTGGCTCGAGGGCCACTTTGTGGAAGCGGAGGAGAGCCGCACCTTTTTAAAATGATCTTAAAATCCCCAAAAAGATATATGAATTGTACCATAAAAAATCGATAATTACAAGTTAAATAAAATAGTGGCAGTTTTATTATTTATTGTGATAATTTCATATCTATAGAGCTGCAAGCACATTTAATTTTAGAATATTTAGCGAGATGAATGTGCATTATCACACTTTTCAACTTTTTTGGGGGGGGGGGCACGGGGCGGGAAATTGCTTGTTGAAATTCTTGTCACAGCCTGCAAGTTCATGTCAGTCAACTTGCATCTATATTTATTCTTGTTGATTTTCATGCCAAAAAAAAATGTTGCTCACAAATATATGTTAACTCAAATAGAGAACGTTTTCTTTATATATATATTTGATTTGCTCTCTGGGCGGGTTGCTATTATTTGCCCAATCTTGGTATAGAATAGTCATGATAATTTTCCGAAATTTATTTGGAAAAAAATATTATGGTAAAATGAAATGTTTTAAATAATTTCATAATTTCGTGATTTTTTTAAACTTTATTTGAAATATTAATTATCATTAAAGTATCGTATTGTCATCCAAAACAATCGTGTATATAAAATTTCAGTTCAACTGAATGCTTTAAAACGTGAGAAAAAAGACCTCAAGTTCTGACACAAGTCGCCAAAAGGGTCGCTAAATCGCCAAAAATGATGCAACGTGGCTGTGTATTTGTAATTCTTTAAATAATTAGTTTTAATCAATTAATTTTTTATCAATTATAATTAAATTATTGTATTGTCATCCAAAATAATCATGTATATAAAATTTCAGCTCAATTGAGCGCTTTAAAATGTATTTTATTAACGATTGAAAATTCCACCAAGATAAATAAATAAATAGTGATTGTGAGCTAATAGTAGGAATTGAAAAAGTAGTAATCACGAATATATGTCAAAGTATTAAATAAAAATACTCAATATTATATTATTAGTAATGTATTATTATTGGTATTATATTTTTTGTTGGCAGTAAAAATATTTTATTGCGAATAATAAAATTAGCCAGTACTCTAGACGGGGCAAAAAATCCTTTAAAAGTGTATTTTAGTGAGTACATGGCTAAATAAATATTTATATTGAAATTTTGCATATTAAAAATATCTGAGGAGGGTTCACAAAATAGTATTTTGATTTCTGTTTGTAGAACTTATATTTACTCCAATATATTTTTAATATAAAACGTACGCATATTTCAATTCTTAAGAGAATGCATTTAAAAATAACACTCGTTTTTAAAAACTGCTCTTTCAAAATATTTTAAGAAGTGTACCCTCCGTGCTTTGAATTTTTAATCGAATTTCATTACCTCCGCAGGTTAATAAAAATACCTTTCTAAGCTCCGAAGCTTGCCTGTTTTATTGCTCATAATTTATACGAAGTCCATAAACTTAAATACATTATTAATATTATCGCGAAATTGTTTTGAGAAGCTTCTTGTAAGTTATCTGGGGAAATCAGGAAAGCAAGAAGGTTGTAATTAAATTTATCACGTAAGGTAATAAAAATGATAAAAATTGAGCGAAAAATGGATGCTTCATGTATTTTTTTTACTAAACTTTTAAAAATTATGTTGCATTTTTTAGTTCTACGAAGTTTTGTTATATTTATGGTTAGTTAGATTGTGAAAGTGCTATGTAACTAACTGATCTACGAAATTTTATTTTAAGAAATAAGTTTTTTTATTATTATTATGGAGATTATTTATAAATACCCGTGCACCACAAAGTATCAGACGGGGGCGGGGGCTTACAGAAGTAAGCATGAAGCACACACCACAAAGGAAAAAAGGAATTTAAAGTCATGAAGGATTACAATACAAACATCCATGCCTCTGGAATTCGAACCCAGGCCCTACGGTACCGCTGTCAGCGTCACTAACTACTATACCGGATGGGCGACACCGGATAAATTAATTGTTGAATTCCTGCTTTAGTTTTTTTTTTCAAGAAAGAAGGAAAGTGCTTAAGTATCGTCAGATTATTCGTAAAAATGGTTATTCTATGTAATTTTAAAGTGAGTGGTACTTATAAGTACCGTCGGTAGGTAAAGGGTTAAACGGGGGGGGTTACTGTAAAAAATATGGGGTGGACCAACACACATTTTACAAATTATGCAACTGTTCGTTCTCGGTGCTCAAACTGTAATTCAAATGTATTGTGTATTTCTATTTATTTGTTCTTTTCTTTTTTCGCAAAGTCCGTTCTTGGCCTCCTCTTCAGTTTCATTCATTATTTGATAAAATTCTCAGATTTTGATAAACCTGCAGCTTCCCGGGAAGTTGAGTATTTAGTTCTGTTGATGTTTATTGATGAGATTAGCCATTTGCCAGCACTTTTAATACACTTTTTGTCAGTAGCACACACAGGAATTTTTCAAGGGGGGGAGGGGTCCAGGTTCGAAAGTCCACCATTCTCGTATCGTGTTCCATTTGATTTTGTCGTTTTTCGGGAACAAAAACAGTAAAAAATTAATAATTCAATAAATAATTAACATTAATTAATACAATTAATTAGTAATAACAAATACTTTATAAATTTGACGTATTATATGCATAGAATTACAATCAATCGGAAAAAAAAAATAAGGGCTTTGGGGGGGGCGGACCCAAGGATTCCCATTCATTTGTGCGCCACTACTTTATAAGTACTTGAAACAAATCCTTGAGTTCAGTTCTATCAAAATACTTGCCATCAGCTTCGTCAGGGTGAGACCTTCCCACTTTCCATAATTACCACCCGTATTATTAGTCATTCCAGAATCATCCACTATTATTTTTCTTTCATTAACTTACAACACATTCCTTTGTATTTTATATCTTTCACGTCAAACGATCATCCCCGATGTTTTTTTATAGAAGACTTCACTCTCATGGTTGACCTATTGAACTGAATAATCAATTCACTCCACAGGGGACAGGGGAAAAAAATCCCTTCTTTCATCACACATTGTTTTTATGCACCCTTGACCCATACTGAAAAAAAAGGGAGGTGGTCCGATTTGAGATGGAATGTCACTCTCGATTCGTAAGACAGGTATAGCGTTTCTTTACCAATTTCGGTCTGAGTTGGCAGTTTTATTTTTTCTTCCCAATACCCTTCATTGAGGAAGAAAAGTAGAAATATAGTACAAGGGTAGTAAATAAAGTGAGAAAAAAAAGAAGATTGAATGAAAACTCGTGGCGTACGAACCGGTTTGTGTGTTAGTGGAGTATCTGGCCTTAATTGAAGCATTCGTCGCGTTTGTTTCAGTTTTGATTTCGGGTTTTTTTTTTTCCTTCTTTTTTTCTGTGCATCGCGGTTGAAGTAGGCTTTGTTCCCATTGAGGGTACAAAGTGGAGATGAAAAAATCTGTGGATATGGCGTTTGCCGTTACCTCTCGCGTTTGTTCGTGTTTTTATGACTTTTTATTTATTTATTGTAAAGAATGATGACGAAATTTTTTCATTAAGTTTATTGCATGGTTTTTTTTTGGAAGAAAAAAAAATAAATAAATAAACCGCACATAAAAATAATAAACAAGAATAAAATTTTTTAAAAAAATCAGATAAAATAGTTTAGCTGCTGCGCTCGAAACCCCAATTGATTTTGAAATGAAGCATATGATTCTGAAATGAAGCTTATGATTTTGAAATAGCATATTAAGTTGTTTTATGCGAAGTTTTGCCAGAAAATAGTTTTAGCCTCTCAAGTTTGAAATACTTCAATTGAATTGGAACATTAAAAAGAGAGAGGAATCATTCATTGATGTTATATGCTGTTAAAATTTCGTTCACATTTGTTGAAAGCGGGTATGAACTGTAACATAAAAAAAAAAAAAAAAATTCAAAATTTATTATCTGATCTATTGGCTATTGAAACAATAGACCCCCCTTTATATCTAAAATTGAATTTTGTAAAAGTTATTGCATTCACCCGAAAACAGTTGGAAGCTTATACTTTCTGTTAATTTATGTCTTAAGACCTAAATCATAAAGGTTTCGAAATGGGCTAAATTCATGTGACATTATGCTCTCATGATAAATGCAATCACGTGTTTTCAACTGATCAGTTCATGCTTTCACTGTTGCCAACTTTTGTTTTTTTTGCAGAAACTTCATTTAAAAAAAGTATATATTTGCCAATTAAGAATAATACACAAAGAGGTGGACACAAAATGCACATGCTGTACATGTATATTATTTTTAAAAAAAATTCTTCATTTTGTAGAATATTAATATAATAATAAAATAACTAATTATATAAAATTTGAAGTTTTTTCTTAATTTTACATGTTGAACAAGAAGTTCAAGTCTAATTGTCAGTTTTAAATTCGATGGTGAACACATGATTTCGCCTTTGTCATGGGACTTTCATGAATTTTAGCTCACTCTGCAGCGTAAACTAAAATGGAAGTAATTAAATTTTTTTTAATACTAATTTTCGATTTGTATAAACAAAATGTGTATTGATTATCGGTTAAAAGATGAAACTATTGCAAATCATTATTAAGGAGCTATGAAGTTTGCTTTGTCATCGAACATTTACTGCTCCTGTGTATCGTAATTTTGAGACACTAGCAGATGACGTGGTCAGCACTTATGTTATATGTGCCTCTTTTAACACTACTTGTTACGAAGTCTTTTAAAAGAATTCGCCGTTGAAGTTTAAGAATTCAGTTTATATTAAATGTTAATAACAATTTTTTTTTTTTTTTTTTGCTTTATTTTTCTAAAATCTTACTAACAACTAGATTTTTTTTTAAGAGTTGCTAGAAACTACCAACTAGTTTTCATAAGATCACCTGTATAATATTCTCAAGTTGTTATGAATCGAAGAGTTATTATGGAGTTAAATTTTGATTTCATGAAGATTTGATAAAAAAAGAATAATTTTTCAGGCAATTCCTACACTTTGGAATAATATAGAAACAAGTAATGAAAAACGTACTGGCGTATTGGTAGCTAATTGTAACTCTGACAGAAATAACGCAGAATAAGTTTAAAATTAAAAAATGAAATTTAATTAATGAATTAGTATTTGAAAAAAACTGTATCAAGTGTTGACCACTACAAGTTTTAAAAAAATGGATTTGAACTTAAATGGATGAATAGAAAGTATTTTATTAACGATTGAAATTTTGAACGACACACACACGCACACATATATATATTGAAGTAGTGTTGGCCGGTGTATGTGGTTATATACATCAATTTTGGTTTAGTAATAACGTCTTCAGAATAGCTTTACCTATTTTATTATGAGCACACATCAGCAGATTAAAGAACAATTACGTTACATTTTAAAACATGGAATAGACAACGGCATTTTGGAGGACACAACACAAAGATAAAAAAAGCAACAAGTATTTACAGTCTTACATGATGGCGGCAAGCAGAGAAAAAAAAGCGATTACATCAGATTTTTGTCTTTATATACCAACAGTGCACAAGCGCGTGACTATTACGTAATAGTAGTTCTGATTGGCTAGAATGCGCGGGATAGGGATTTCGGTTTAACCGATTACGATTAAGATTACAATGTTTATTTTTAAACCCAAGAATTAAAGATTATTTATAGATCATTAAAAAGAGTCAATTAAAAGTATGTTATAGAGGGAATTATTATATATATATATATAATATAATATAATATAATATAGAGAGAAAGTGAATTGATAGTAGGAATTGAAAAACGTCGATTCGAATACATAACACATTTCTAAATGCATCTATATTTTCAATCCTTAAAATACACTATTGATGGTTATACCTTACGTGAAACCCATCTTCCAGTTCCAGATACACACTTAGTCCATCTAGGCTCAAACTACCCAAACTTGTCGCAATAAACTATGTCACTGTTGGACATATTGTAAACGTGACTATTAGTTCATCTAAGAGGGGACATTAGTTAGGAACCTAGCAGAGTTTCAGAGATAATTATGCTGTAGCCGGGCTCTGATTTAAGTGCGTAATTTGGAGATAAAGTCGAATTTAGAATCGCAATGGTAAGTGCTTTTCTCATAGATGCAGTTTCCTGCTGTTTTGATGATAATCGTTCTTGAAATGGAGGATAACATGCATTATGCTTAATGTCATTGTTTCTTGATTTTTTTTTATTTATTGTTAAATTTTAAATTATGAGTTTAAATGTCTTCAAGATAAATTATTTCTGATTCAGATTATGTCTTCTGAGATTATTTCCCTTGAATTTGCGTTTCGTCGGTTGTGTAATTGCAAGTTTAATTATGGGTATTGTTTCCAGAATGTCTCAAAGGATTATGATGCAATGAAGTCATTCCAGTTATACATTCTTTTCTAGGAATAAATTTATTAATGCAATGTATCTCTTGTTCCTTATGGTTAAGTACGATAGTTACAATGGCGTAACGTACACCCCCTCATTACGGGGGGAGCAAGGCTCTAGGGGGCCCAAACCCTGACTTTGCAGGGGGACCCAAATGTTCTCCGTTACGCCACTGGATAGTTATGATCTTTTTTTGGTGTGTGAAAAATTTTTATTAAATGAATTGACCTAGTATATCAGTTCTGTTTTGTATTGTTGATGTAATTTTACGTGTTGAAAAACAGCCGATGGCTCCAATTATTAGAATTAATAACATTAATGGACAAGAACGAACATATGACTATTCGAAGGCAAATCGACTTATATACACATGGAAATATTATAACATTATTTAAAATAATAGAAATCGCACTCGTTATGAGCAAGCTTTACAGCGTTCCAGAAACTGTTCTCTAGACCATTTCAATAGCCAATCATATCCTCTCAGAGAGATAGTCTTTTTCTCTTATACGACTGAACTATATTCTGAGCCGACTCGTTCTTTATTTCGAGGGTCCTTTATATACCCTCATGGTTATTTCCAGAAGGATCGATTTTTGAGCCTTCTCGATGATTCTTTGGCGAAATCGTAATTTTCGCCAAATCTGCTCCCAGAGTGATAAAATCAAGCTGGTAACATCTTCTAGGGCTGTCAAAATCTTATTTTTCAAGTTCATGCTGCAAGCGAATTTTCCCTCGAGGAGGGTGTTACTGTGGGGAAAACAACATGCGTGGCATGTTTCATTATTTTGCGTTGTTTAAATCTGTCTGTAGTTATATTTTCATCTAGAAAGTTTTATGTTAAAAATTATTTGCCGAAATATTTAAAAAATAATGATAGTAATTATACCCTCTTTCTTCTTGGTTAAATTTTAATATTTTTCTTCTGAAAACAAACGCCCCCCCCCCCACTTTGCATATTTAAATTAATATTTCATTTCTAACATCTTTTAAGCTTCTTCTGTCTGCCGTAAATTTTAAATTTCTTAACGCGTTGTTAAACGTATGCAATTTTTGCTTTTTATCCTATAATTTAAACATTGCATTCATATGAATATATTATACTACTAAAACGGTAAAAAATAAGCTCCTGATACCATTTTTCTTTCGGTTTACGAAGTATATTTAAGTACTTAAAGAAAATCCACAAACTACTGAATAGACATAAGAATATTTTCGAAAACGAGAAGAAAAATGCCACGAGATAGAAATATTTTCTTTTTTT
>BMAV01017470.1:40091-72880 GCA_019973955.1 Trichonephila inaurata madagascariensis | reverse complement strand
CCCCCCCCCCCCCACTTTGCATATTTAAATTAATATTTCATTTCTAACATCTTTTAAGCTTCTTCTGTCTGCCGTAAATTTTAAATTTCTTAACGCGTTGTTAAACGTATGCAATTTTTGCTTTTTCTCCTATAATTTAAACACTGCATTCATATGAATATATTATACTACTAAAACGGTAAAAAATAAGCTCCTGATACCATTTTTCTTTCGGTTTACGAAGTATATTTAAGTACTTAAAGAAAATCCACAAACTACTGAATAGACATAAAAATATTTTCGAAAACGAGAAGAAAAATGCCACGAGATAGAAATATTTTCTTTTTTTTCTAAGTTTCTTTATTTCTTTATAACATTTAAATAAATACGGTTGTCTAGCTTTGAATAAAAAATTCCATAGAAATAATATTTTTACGAATTCGTAATGTCTGGTTAGAGCGAAACCTTTAAAGGATATTTTATATAAATTTTACATAGACTTTACCAAAAATAAATTTGTCTTTTATTTTTCATTATATATTGCTTTCCATTTCTTCGAAAGGAATTTGTAGAAGGGAGATATATTTTTGGGATTTTATGGTACATAGTTATGATATGGCAGTTGAATGGATGAAAAGTTCAGCGAGTCAGCGAAGAAAGTAAAATGTTAATTGAGATGATTAATCCCAGGCATAACATTGTAGTTGATAATATGAGGTACTATCGAAAAGTTTCCGGACTACCAATTCTGTTTGAGCTAACCTAATTTTGGCTGTCATCTCCTTTAAAATAGTTGCCTTACATATATATCAGTGTGGTTTTCAACACCTGAGCCGCTGACCGGTACAGACTCGTGGATCAAATGGTATTGGGGCACCCAAGGAACATAAAATTATTTCCATTGTATTTACTTGTAGTGTATTTCTCTCAGGTTCGTTCGGCATTCTATGGAAATCACTTTATATTCCATGTTGAATTACTTTATATTCATTTTTTGGTGTAACTGCATTTTATTCTGAAGGCATATTTAAATGCAATTAAATTAAAATTATTAAATCAGAACAATCTAAAATATAAACAATTGACGTCCCACCCTCGGCGGGTCGCGGTAAAATGATCAAGTGTTTACCGGTCCATACTGTTAAAAAAGTCGGGGAGCACTGTTGTGTATAACCGATTCCATTGCTTTTCTTTATCCCTTAAAAGAAGTTCCGAAGTCACTCCCTCGAAAGCTGTCATAGACGCCTACGATTCCCGTTGAATGTCGGTTACAGCTGCAAAACAGCATTCTTTCCAGTTTCATTTTCAATTTTTAAAGTAATGCAAAGTAATAGGGTACCAGATCTGGCGAATAGGGCAGGGGAAAACAACAGCCATGTAGTTATGAACTGAAAACTGATTTGTCTTTGGGGGGGGGAGTGAGCAGGTGATTTATCATCAATCATGAAGTTAGTCTTCATGATGCTAAAGTTCTGGTCGTTTTCGTCGTTCATCTATCTCTTCTCGAATGAATGCCTTACTACATCACAGTAAAACTCAGAATTAACTATATAACTTTAGATGGGTCGATTCTCGTGTTGAGATCGATCTCTTAAATCTCGAAAAACTCAATGTGTATGCATTTTCAAATTCTTCGATGAATTTTCTCGGGAAACTCCACAATCGGTTCCATCATTATCTGCTAGTTCATGGATAATTTAACGACGATTTTCTGATAAGTTTTCCTGTTTTTCTTTCCACATTTTCATCCCTCTTGCTAGTGCTTGGTTGCTTTGAACATTTGACGTTTCTGTGGTAGCCTGTTGGTCAAGGTCAAGGACTCGCGTCCGCCGTATTGTGAGTTCGAACCTAGTACCGCTGATGATCCACCGTGCAGAGGGGGAAGATGCACGTAAAATCTAGGGGACTGCGGTAGCCCAGTGGTCTAGGTGTCTGATCATGGCAGGCATGTCATGAGTTCGAGCCCCCGGTACCACTAAAGACTCGCCGTGTAGGGGAGAGGTGCACGTTAAATCTATCGAGAGCTCAAGCTCAAACGTCCTCCCGTTGGGGTGCCAGCTCAGGTGTCATCCTCGTCACTTGCCCATGGTTCTAAATTACGAGGTCCGTCGCCAAAAGCCCTCGTGTAGCTGAACAGTGCGACGCTAATATTCACTCACTCACTCACGCACGTTAAATCTGTCGAGGCTCAAACGTCCTCTCGTTACTGTTGTGTGAAAATTTGGAGAGGGGGCATCGGTTCAGATGTCCTCGTCTCTTGAACAAGGTTCAGAATTGGGAAGATCGTCGCCAATATCTCTCGTGATACTTTAAAGTGTGACGTTAATGTACCTTCACTCATTAGGGTAAAAAGTATAAAGAACAATAATTGATAGCAGGGGCGGCAAATTTTAAAGGTGGCATTTGGATCCCATTTGGGGGGGGGGGAGGTTTTTTGTTTTTGTTGTTGCAGAAAATTTTGATATATTTTCTGAAATATTATTGGGTTTGAATTTCTTTCTTAAAAATGTATTGTATTTCCTTATTTTGTACTCTGTATGTTTAATGCCAGTTTTTCTTTTATGTCGAAACTTGAAGGGTTCGAGGCAGGAATATATCTTAAATAAATGAAATTTAATATTTCTACACATCTTTCACTAGTAATTTCTCCCCTTCCTGGAGTTGGGTCACAATGGACATTCCTTTCACTCACACGGTGTTTGGTGTCAGCTCTCCAAAAGGGTTCAGGGGTAATAAGTTTTTGGTGGAGAGCCACAGAAGTTGCTTTGTTTTAGTTTTGGGTGTAGTTACTATAAGTTAAAATAAATACTTGTGATCCCCATAATCAGTTAACTCTTTTTCGAAGAAATTGGCTTGCTGGAATGGGAAGTCCCTTCTTTTACTCGTTTGAAATAGTAATTATATCCTTATTTTGGAATTACTTTGTATTTTTTAAGACTTAAAATTATATATTTACAGTGTTATGCAACCTTTTTGTTCGTTTTATATGTGTGTATCCATGTGGAAAAATATTTCTTTTTAAATTGATAATTTTTTGCTTTAGAGAGAGGGGCGGTATTTTCAATTTTTGTCCGGGGCGGCAAAATTACTAGAGCCGACCCTGTTAATAAACTATATTCTACACACACATTAAAATGAATGGGTTAAGAAAAAAGCTTTCCATTTTCTAATAATAGAATCTTTTGAATAGCGTGGAGCGTAAATGGAAAAATTACTGGCAGTTGATAAGTTGCAAATTATTTTGAATTTTAAATTCCTCGTCACCTGTTCAAAAGGTAGAAAAGGAAAGATGAAATTATATTAACCCCGTCATTTTCTCTCTCTCTCTCCCTATTGGAAAATCGAACTCTTTTGAGAGGGACAACCAACGTGTACTCATTTCCGAAATATGAACGGTGATAAACGACCTTGAAGAAAAACGAAGCCGTTTAAAAAACAACACCCTGGAGGTAATTTTCATCTACAATGCTTTGGGAGAGTTTGCGTTAATGAAAATTTAATGAGAAATTATGGCGAGAACTTGGATGTGATTTAATAATTAATCAAAAGGATTGTCGTAATTAAAACGCGAGTCTGGTTTTTAACGCTTCCTGGTTAGGCTTGTAATTTGTAAACCTCAAGGCTATTTTCTAATGTCGTATATCAAAGCGATAATTATCATTTTTTTAAATGTGTAAATTTTTTCATGTTTTTTTCATTCAGTTTAATTTCTTCACTTAATTATAATTCATTTTTGCAACATGTTTTATTCAGTTTTATTTTCTCCATCAAAAGCTTGTAGTAGAAAAATTCAGCATATATTCGTTCGTAGAATAATGTAATTTTTTCACGTATTAAAAATAATACTTAATTTAGTACTGATTTTTATACTTTACGTGTCACGTAATGAATTAAGTTCCAGGGCTTCAAACCGGAACCCTAACCGAAAACCAGAAAAAAACCGTTATTTTTGGTCGGAACGAAAGCCAGAACTGAACCGAAAAAAAATATCGGTTTATTTCGGCTCGATATATCTTCAGTCATTTTGTGACTGTAACCAGCTTATCAATATTTTCTAATTTAACGTCAACCATATAATTATCATCATTGCAAGTACATTATTTCTCGATTTCCTGTTCTGATGTTCACTAGTATTTTTCAGTTTCGCATGAAACTACTCGTAATCTTCTAAATTTTGATAGAATTATGTTTTTTGTTTATGATAGAGTTATATTTTTAATACAAATATAAAAGAATATACGTAAAATAAACTTATTCATTCGGAACTGAACCGAAAACCATTATTTCTGGCGGGACGAAAACCCCGAACTGGACTGATATATATATTTTAATTGAATCGGTACGGAAAAATTACGGTTTGAAGCCCTGCTAAATTCTAAACGGTCACATGATAAATGCAACCACGTGTTCTCCGTTGATTTCAAAACTGTCATTAGATTTGCCGTTTTACTTTTGTAAAATTTGGATAAAATTTCATGTTTGGTTAGTTGGTAAAGTTGAAGCATTAAGATTTTTCAAAATTGTAGCAAAAATACATTGTTATAATCATTATTATTTACAAATATATGCTTTTTAAAAGAATCTGCAAAAAGATGGCAACAGCGGAACGCATGAACTGACTGTGTGGCTGGAAAAAGGTGATTGTTTTTATCATTTGACTGAAATGTCAGACGAATTTATCAACTGATTGGATGGAAATACGCGTTTGTAGTTATATCATGTGATGATTATATGTCATATGAATTTAGCCCAATGGACCGACATGAAATTTCAGCCAAATTTATTGTTGCATTCGTTGTGATTGCTTTTCCTCCATTTTCATTTGATGTGTGCAATTTTTCAAGTCTTCAATGAGCTGCATTTTTAAGCCGTCTTCTCATACGAAATGAATAACATTATGAGATATCTAATGGGTAAAATTCATGTGACGTCATAGTCACGTGATTACCGTTACCATGTGACTTTCCAGCTAATCAGCTCTTAAATTCATGTGAAGTCATGGCCACATGATAAATGTAATCTCGTGTTTCCAACCAATCTGCTCATGGACTTCACTGTCGCCAACTTTTACTTTTTAAAGAGTTTTTTTTTAAATGCATATTTGTCAACAGAAATAATGCCCATAGGTAAACAAAGTACAAAATATATTTGCATTCTTGTCTGTGTCACAGATTAGTTCTAATTAAGATTCTGTGTTTTTAACAGATTTTTTTATATTAATTTTTTAATTACACATATATTAAATTTTGCAATGTTTAAAATTTTTATAAACAAATCCTTTTTTTTTTGTCGACGTTAGTGTAGCAAATTATTGTTACCAATTTGTTTTCAAAAACTAAGGCTGTTTTGCAAACCTGTTGTATGGCACACTATGTTCTTTGAGGTGCTCATCTAAAAATAGCACCTTTTAATTCAAATGAGTGAATAGTGATTCTAAAAACAAGTTGAAATACGGCCAACCGTGAGTTTATAGACGCACAAAGAGAAAGTTATGTGTAGTCGGCATTGATCCAGTTCTCTTGTTCTTTTAAAGCAAAAAAAAAAAAAAAATCATCGTAAAGGATAATGATAAATTTATCAAAGTGTATCTCTTTATCTAAGCATGCATAACTTTTGATTTAAAAAAAATTACATGCATGTGTTGACGCGTATTCAACCATTTAAATTTGTCTAATTTTTTTTTAACCTGGAATGTAAATACTTTGCCAACGCATACCTCTTTAAAAAATGTATTATTAAAATCGGTCGCAGTTGCGTAGTTGTGGTTTTGTAGTCATTTACATGAAATCTGCTTTTATCGGTTATGAATGAAAAAAATCTCGTATTTCCTCTATTGGATGTAAAATTGTACACGTATGTATGTATTGTACATGTGTAACACGTTAACAAAAACTATTTAATTGAAATTTTCTCCTTACGTTTCTGTTGTCAGTTTTTGAAATTTTATTTATTTCATACACACTTTGCCACCATTAAAGATATACTATATACTAATAATTGTAATTTTGAAATTAGAGAAATTGTTTGGAGGCATTACTCTTAAAAAAATTAATTTTAAGAAGAAACACTATTTTTTTTTAAAGTCTTGAAAATTTTCAATTGCCAGCTGGTTAGCGTAGTTGGTTAGGCGCTGTCTTTAAACGCTCAAGTTTGCGGGTTCGACCCCAGTCCAAGTACGCGGATTTTCAAGGTATAAAAAATCGACAGCGTCCAAGTCGTATGATTATGCGGCATGTTAAAGATCCCTAGAGTACTGTTTGACTTGGGTGTTGTTGGCAAAATTAAACTATTAGTACAACTTCGTATCGTCAGAGTTCAGGTGCCTTCCTCTGAGGAGTAAACTGAGCTTCAAAATTACTTCCGGCGATTGGTATACCATTTACATGGTGCCGCACTAAAAAAGATATATCAGCTCCTGGGGAATAATACTGAGTCTGCAATGGCAATTACTAATATGCAGCCTCATTGAAAGGGGGGGGGAATTAACTTCCAGCATTATTCATATTACAATTTTCATACTAAGGGAAGGGAAGCTGAATCACCCCCTCCTTTTAAGAAAATTAAAAAAATTATTTTCTAGAAGGTTTGTAGCATACTTATATAGACTGAGGAATTGTATATCTATTTCACTATTCCTTTTCAGTGACTGCAGAAGACCACAATGTTCTCAAAATAAATGTTTTGAGAGGCATCTCAATTTTTCTGGACACTAATCTCCTGTATTATAAACACAAACTTCCAAAGATGGCAGATTAAAAAAAAAAGAGATTTGCGTCAAAAAATCGAACGAAGTGTCTGGGCGACAAAAATGGTTGACGTCGTAGAGGGAAAGAACAAAACTAAGTCAAACAATCCTCCGTAAAAGTTCTTTCTCCTGCCAACTGGAACTATGACAAATTCGTATGAATACCCCGCGTGTTCCGTTTCAAAGAATACTAGGTATCTTCCCGTTTGAAATAAAGGACAATATATGGGACAGTTTCTAAGGACAGCTCTTTTTTTATTTTTATTTCTACGGTGATGAGAACCAGAGCATTGGCATTGGATGACTAAAAGAACTTGACATTTTCCCCGAAATGCTTTTAGAGTGTTAATGACGTTTTGTTATCGTTGGGGAACGGTTAATTTGCAATGGAATATATTCTGGGATGTGTTTGTGGGTTTTACAGTCTGTTGTGAGTTTAATTTTCTTAGAACTGTAGTTCTTCCGTTATTGCAATGCTTTAATGAAAATAATATACTCAGTATGTGGTTTGATAGGTTTTTAGCTGTTGAACTCTTATGACCTGCTTGTAGTTATTATTTATGATAATCACTTTAAAGTTGTGATTCGTTTATTATTAATTTGGTGTTATTGTACACTAGTTTAGTATATCCTGGCTAGAACGGGCGAGGTTTTATTATTATTATGTATTTGATTGATGGTTTCCATTTAATTTAATTTCAGTTTAAGCTGTCTTCACCAAATGTGCAAGAGCCCAACCTAAACGTGAAGCATATTTTCTGACTGTAAAATGTCTCAATCTTTATGAAAGTTTGTCACATTGTGATTCGTACATTCATTTATAATATAGCATTTTTTAAATTTTCAAATATTCCATAAATAAGTACTTTTTTTATTTTAACTCACAAAGAAATATATGCTCATTTAGCATTACGGTTTAATAGAAAAATCGCGAAACACAATTTATACCAGAAAAAATGGTTTAAATCAGATAAAAATGAGGAATATGATAAAATATGTTGCTTTACATAAGACAGAGAAGCCAGAATATAATATTAATGTTTCAGTTTTACACCTAAAGAAATATTTCAATCTCGATTCACCGGCGTAGCTAGTTTTGGAGTGGATCTTGTGTCGAAGATTCCTTAGGGGCCCTCTTCTGGGCCTCTTAACATCTTATGATTTTTTCTTACACGTGTTACAGCCCCTGTAGCTTTGGGGCCCCGTGTCATTGATACGGCGGTAGCTAGTCCCTTTCTCGATTCCTATTCTTTAACATTAAGCGAAATCAGCCTTAAATAATACGCATTGTTAATTTGCCTGAGCAATCAAATTGTCCTTAAGTTTAATTTTTAACATAGTTGCCACTCTTGACCTGTAGCGTACATAGACCTTTCGAGGGAGACAGGGAGGTTATATTCTAAAGAAACATGGAGACGAAAGCTTCGAGGGGTTAATTCCCGTGTTAAAAGTTTAAAAAATCTGTTGGTCTCTGAGGGATGACTCTCACTCTCACTTGTGTGTGCCAGTGCTGTAGATAAATTGATATAATGTATGCACATTAATATCCCGAACTTACGTGATAGGTGGGACCACGAGATAACCGCGTAAGTTAGTCTCATATAAATTAATTTCTCATATAAATTAATTTTAGTTGGGACTATATAGAGATGAAATAAAATAATAATTTAGAAAAAAAGTTTACTAAAGTTTTATAGATAACACACATACAAAATCGCAAACCGAAGTTATTTTGATGTAGAAGGTTTCATAAAATCTAACAAGTAGTTTGCCGGATCAAAGTTTTTTTTTTTCTTCTCCAGCAAATTTACCGTTTTTCCATTAAACTGAGGCCATCTGTCAAATTTCCATCCGCCATTCGATCTTCTGATTGAACTGGGTCTGAAGACTCAAGTTCTTCAATGTCTTGCTCTTGCTCATGCATTTCTATGAGCTCATCCATTGTCAGCTCTTGATTGTGGGAATCGAGCAGTTCTTGTGAACGTCATCACTATCCACTTCTAAATGCATTTGTATGGCAAAATCGACATTTTCTTCAATTAAATTACCAATTTCATATAATATGTAATGATATGTAAATGTAATATGTAACGGCATGTAATGATATATGTAATTTCATTAAATTACATAGTTCAATACCTGTCACTGATTCCTCCTGAGTGTCAGTGTTGGAGGGGAGGGAGTTGACACCGAATTCGCATAAGTCGGGGTAGCGTAGGTTTAGGTATTACTGTATACGTTGTTTTATGATAATTGCACACGCACCGCTACCAATAAACTCCACAATCCTTAATCGGCCCTGTCACATAACCCTTGCACATGCGGAACAAAACTGATTATCATGTTTTTCGCAGTTAATTTATTAATTAATTAACAGATAATTTATTTATATAAATGTATTAGATTTCGTGGCCGTCACCCATGAAAATGAGGTATGTCCTTAAGTTTTTGTTCACTAGTGTATTTATTCTCCTTAAATAAACCATTTATATCCGTATAAATGTGATTCAAATCAGCTTATGAATAATCATTTGAAAGCAGAGTTCAGTATACGGCCATCACCGATTGATAGTTCTCGATGAAAGTATTTTCCCACAAATATTCCATTTTCAGAATATTTATGAGAACATGTGACAGCTCATTCCATCTCGGCCTACACATTTCCTTATCAATAATTTCCTTCGTCTTGTCCTTGGAATTATCCTTATACATGTTTTCTTTAGGGTAACTAATCCATTGTGAAGAAATTACAAGATGATTATATTCGTGAGTTGAATGACCATTACAAAGGGCTCGCCTCGGAGCGAAACCTCGGATTTAACTACTACTTCCGTATAACGATCGTTGCTCACTAGTTCCAATTTGATTCAATTGAAAACATTTTCAAGAACTTTATTACTGGTTCTTTTTGAGTTATCTCTCTTGAAATCGTGTTTAAGCCGGTTTGTAGTGGATTTACCGCGACTAGATTGAATGCTGTACCTTTCTTAGTCTCCGCGCGAGCAATTTGTAATATATATTTCTTTTCTGCAATAATGTTGGGTTTTCTTGTTGGAATTCATACTGGTGTACCTTTGGAGGTGTACTTATACTTTTTTGTGGTCTTCGTAGATACTTTATTTTTTACTTAAAAGAAAAATATTTAAGTTTTAAATTTTGGTCTTTTTTTTTTTCAATTAGTTTTCTATTTTTAATAATTTCTATTAGTTCACATTTTCCCTATATGTATTTATTTATATATCTCGTTCATATTCTCAATCGTTAATAAAAAAACTTATTATTCATCCACTCAAGTTCAAATACATTTTTTTAAAATTGTCGTGGATGACATATGATGTTAATACAGCTTTTTTTCAAATATTGATTCATTAATTTGAATGTAATTAATTAATTATAGTTTAAGAGGTATATTTCACAATCGATATTATTCCTCTAGAGGGCAGCGCCATTGGATAAAACAGCTTTTGTTAAATTTGTGATGAAGATTTAGCTTAATCTGCGAATAATCGTTTGCTAGATTGACGTCAGCATTCCTTTAACACTGGTGTTAAGATAAATTCAAATCTATTATGTTCAACTTTTATTTAAATATGTAATTACGAATTTAATGTGGTTAAAAAGCTTTTAATGTTAATTTAAAAGGTGGTTTGTCACTTAATATTGGGACAGAATATTAATTTTAATCGTTTAGTAAAAAGTAACTAAAAGTGATATATTCTATACTTAAACGATCAAGTAATCATTCTATAGAATACGTAGTTAAATCGCAGAATTCAATAATTTTATATACTTTAATTGACTTTTCTAGCTCTATTTCATGAAATACCTAGTTATTCTTTGATATAACGAATTTCCCACTTTAAAGATAACATATATAAAAAAAATGCAAAGATTATAATTAAATACGTCAACCACCTTTAAACCGGGGGAAATATTTCCCTTTGAACTAAAGAGTTAGTAAATTTTGTATGCCTTAACATAACACAATTGAAATAATTATTTCGCTTAGATCTTTCATCTCTTTTTGTATCTTTTTTAGAAAGCCCTTTAATTTCATTACCAACAATACTGGAAACCCCTTTCTTTTTCAAATTTCATCCCTTCCTTACTCTAGCAGGATTTTTTCAATGTCATGTCTCAGACATTACGTAAAACGTGCTGTTAGAAACGTGTGTGCGTGCATTGTGCCTGTACAAATACCATCGGAAGTCATGAAATTCCTGAATGGCAATATTCTATAACACCTGAACACTTAACTGCGTGTGAAATCCTTATTTGAAAGCCACTTTTTTTCTTTTTTGAATATTGAAAAATGCTTTTTAGGTTATTTCGTTTGTATTCATGCAGGTGTGTAATATTTATAAATTTAGCACTTCTGATTCAGACATTTTTTAAATTTCGATATATTATTTTGAAAACAAGATTTTGATATGTTTTTTGAAAATGAAAAAACGGGTAAATATTACTGACGTTCATTGTCAAAACCTTCCCCGTCATTAATTTTGTTTTGAATCTGCAAAAACCCTGCTCGTCAGTGGACTTAAGTATCTTAAGGTATCTACGTTCGGAACTGTGCAAATACGTATAAAGGAATAATTTTATTTATATATATATTTAGTGTCACTTAAATTAGAATATGTATAAAATTGTTTTTAGACTTTTATTACAAAAAAAAAAAAAATATTTTAATGCAATTGTTTTGTTTCAAGAAACATAAAATTTTTAATTGACAAAACTCTTACTAGATCAGTGCTGTCATATGCATCTGAGACTTGGACAATAACAAAACTGGAAGAAAATCAAATGGCATCTTTTGAGAGAAAAATAGTTCGAAGTATACTGGGAGGTGTAAACGAAAAAAATAGCTGGAGAAGAAGATACAACGTTGAATTATATAGAATTCATAAACAACTTGACCCCTCATTAAATACATAAAAATAAATAGAATGAATTGGATGGCCGGTATAATTCGAATGCCAGATGATAATGTTGTCAGAAAGGTACTACAGTTGAAAGTCACTGGTATTCTCTCGTAAGCGTGGAAGACCAAGGCTTAGATGGGGCAGACTCATTGGAATCAGGAATCAGACTTTAAGTGATTATAAACGAGAAAGCTTGGAGAACAAAAGTAAACAAGATATCATGATGGAGGGATCTTCAAAGGAAGGCACTGGCCCACGAGGGGGATGTCTTACCAGATATAATAATGATGATGTTTGGCAAAAAAATTTTGGAAAAAAGGTTAATATTATCAAAACATTCTTCTTTTATGGAAAATGCTTTTCCAGTAGTAATATTTTGCCTATATATAGCTAGGACTTCTTTTAAGGTAGTATATTGCGCTGTTTCAACAGCGGTTTGTGCATCTTTATCCCGATAATGCGGGGGGAGTTATGAGTATTATAGAGGAGAGAGAGAGGAGCGTGTGTTTGAGAGATAGTTTAGTAATTTATAAGGTGTGA
This sequence comes from Trichonephila inaurata madagascariensis, assembly GCA_019973955.1. Taxonomy (NCBI): domain Eukaryota; kingdom Metazoa; phylum Arthropoda; class Arachnida; order Araneae; family Nephilidae; genus Trichonephila; species Trichonephila inaurata. The sequence continues at coordinate 60,694 of BMAV01017470.1, read as the reverse complement.
GAGAGAGTATAGTTAGTAATTCTAAATAAAGTTATTGTTACGTTACTAAAGAGTGGCAGTTGATTCTAGATAGAAAGCAGCGGCATTCCAACTTCTCTATCGGAGTAGAACTAGGATTTTTGAAATATATAATTTAGAAGTGGATTTATTAATATTTTAATAGAAACAGGGTAGAGAAATTAAACAAAAAATACGTTATTATTTGAATTGATCGTACCTCTGAAAATGTAATTCAAGTTATGTCTGAAAATAATGTTCAGGCTCTTTGCAGAAGTCTTAGCTATGTATAGGCAAAATATTACTATAGAAGCGCATAAAAGGAAAATGTTTTGAAATTATAAAATTTTTTCATTTTTTACCAAAAAAATTTCTTGTAAATATGTTTTTTATTGTAATAATATTCTTAAAATAATTTTAAATGTATATTCCAATTCAATTGACACTAAATATCAAAAAATATTCCATTTATGCGCTTTCATAAAACCACGATTCCGAACGTAGTCAAGAACCTTAATAGATGCTAGTTCTTTTTCCTTCTTTTCTTTTTAATGCAGAATAATTTGAAATTTTGAATACATTGCTGTGGCTCATATAGAATTTTTGATACGAATGTATATTTTATGCGCTTTTATATTCGCACAAATATATTTTTGAGCCATTTTCATATAATAAAATATCATTAACCGAATTTTGATGAAATATATCCTGAAACCTGTTCTTTTGTAAATCTTCTTTTCATTTCAGTCTAATAAAATATGTTATCATTGCTTCAAATCTGTTGCATGCTTTTTGGAAACAAGTTGTATTAAGTACATTTCTTTTTATTACTTTTTGGGAGCAAAAATTTTCTAAAAGGAGTTATTTAACTTCCACCGCGAAAGTAACAAATTGAGTTTCTTTTGTGATCGCTAAGTCTGGGTTAAATCCGAGAACGGAAATAGCGTGTCCAGTCCTCTCTCTCTCTTTTCATTCTTCCTCAACTCACCCCTCCTACCTCGTCTTTTTTTATGTAACACCTCACGCCACTTTGAAAAATACGTAATGTTTCTGTGAACGTAAGAATAATGGATCCAGGCTGATACGATTTCGATTTTTCTTGCGAAGTTTTTTTTTCTCTTTCTCAAAGTGGCAACAAAATACGTCTCGAAATTTTTTCCCGCCTTTTATCTCTTTTTTTCGTTCTTGAAGAATAAAAGTATGAGAAAAGGGAGAAGAGATAATTATTTGCTTTCTTTTTGGTATGAAAAATGGCGTCGGACAATTATGACCGTGGAGTTAAGTTCTTCGTATTCTCGCGGAGTTTTCCTTTTCCCTAAGACAATAGAAATGCTTTTAATCAGTTTGGAAATCTGTTCTTTTTTGTTTTGTTTTGTGAGGGAAAAAAAGTTTTTGGAGACGTTGTAATATTTCCTTAAAAGAGCCGTTCCTCCCATTATATCATGATTGAAGAAGGGGGGGGGGAAAGCACATGAAAGTTTATATAAAGATTTCTCAAGCATCTCGCGTTTTGATTTATTAACTGCCGCCCCGTAATGTAATTAAGATCTTATTTTCACAAAACTAGCTTATATTTCTGTCGTGGAGAAGTTAATAAAGGAGGAAGATCAAACTACTTATTGTTCTTTCTTTTTAGTTACTGAATTCATTTTAACTATTATGAAGAACTTTGTTTCATTTTGTGAACTAATATTTTTTACCAAGTCGTGGTATTTTCTTATATATGTATAGTTATTAAAGGAACAGGTAATATATATAAAAAAAATTTAAGTCAATTCCTACTCGATCAATAAAGAAAAATTTTATTTTAGCTACTTTTTATTAAATCGTTACAATTAATATAAATATGTATATACATAGGGCAGAATCACAGTATTAAGTGGTCATTAATTTTTATTGATTATCATTAAAGTATCGTATTGTCATCCGAAACAATCGTGTATATAAAATTTGATTTCAACTGAATGCTTTAAAACGTGAGAAAAAAAACCTTTTCAAGTTTTGACGCAAGTCGCCAAAAGGGTCGCTAAGTCTCCAAAAATGATGCCAACGTGGCTGTATTTGTAATTCTTTAAATAATTACTTTTAATCAATTAATTTATTTTAATTTTATTAATTATAATTAAATTATTGTATTGTCTTCCAAAATAATCATGTATATAAAATTTCAGCTCAATGGAGCACTTTAAAATGTATTTTATTAACGATTGAAAATTCCACCAAGATAAATGAATAAAAAAAATATATAGTGAATGTGTGTGTGAGCTAATAGTAGGTATTGAAAAATTAAAAATAAGAAGTGCGCCATTTGATGACGAGGTCGCTTATTGAGCTAGTACTCTACTTAACGACTTAGACCCACATCATATTTAATTGTTTCATGCAAAGGTTTTATAATGATAGTTTTAACCATCAAAAATATGTCAGAGATCGGCAAACCACAGCTTTTTTTAGACAGTTGCAGCTCTTTAAACTTCCATCTGTATGAATTATTAAAAAATAATTGTCTTCTAAAAATTGTTTTCCTTTTTTTTTTTTTTTTCCCGTTATAAATAATCTTTTGAAAAAAATCTACTTAATTTAAGTCTGCAATTAAACGTTTGACTGGCTTATCTTTTTTCTGTTCTGGGCAAAAATGATGTCATTTGAAAAGAAATACAATTTTCTCTAATCCAAACGAATAAAAAAAAATTGGGGGTTCAAATAATTCGGGATTTATTATCCGTCTACTTGGGGGGGGGGGGATGTTTTCATTTTAGTCGGGGAAAAGAAAAAATTCGTTAAATCGAAATCCGATTGTACATGCATTTGTTTGATGTGTTTGGAATATTTGTAGAAATTAAACTTTACCACCCTTTATTTGATTTTGAAAGATGAGATGTGTTCATTTTGGTTATGAAAATAATTTTGTGCCGACGATGGATGAATTTAATAACTTTTGTGGTAAAATTTGATACGATGATGGCGATATTGAACCAAAATTAATATTTCCTCTTTATTTGTGGATAAATAATATAATTAAATCTTTAAAAGTGAAGGTACTAAATTAAATTCGTGTTCTAATTAGATGTTAAATTTGTGAAAGCTCATAATTCACTCAGAAAATGGAATGAAATTAACTCGTCTTGTTATTTCTATTCGGGCGAAATTATTAAATAATTGCAAATACGTGATTATCGATTTTAAGCAGCTCACGGTATTTTAATTTCTTTATTTAAACTAATTATTTCCGATGGTTCGGTGAAGAATACATTATTCCCCTTCATCTTTATTTATTGCATCAAAATAAATTTGTTTGGAACTTTATTCTCATATTTGACGAATCATCTTGTGCACGTTGTTTTGTAAAATAATACTTTAATAATTTTCTTTTTCTTTTGTGAATTGCAATTTTATTTTTTATTATGGATGTAGCTTTATTTAATTTGTTTCGAATATTACTCTGTACCAGTGGCGTAACGTATACCCCTGCATTGCGGGGGAAGTCCCTGGGACTCTAGGGGGCCCAAAGCTTAACAGACGCTAAGTGCGTATTTGGGCGTGGGGCTCAAAATCTGAGTTTGCAGGGGGGAGGGCCTTAATATTCTCCGTTACGCCACTGCTCTGTACCTTTTTTTAAAGCAAATTTTTTTTCACTTGGTGGCAATTTAAGGTGACTGACTGATTTGATTACGTTTGGGAACTGAACACTGGAGGTTTTGCGTCAGACAGATCACTTGACAAAAACATCTGCACATGCAACCCAGGTTCTAAGGTCACGTAAACTGAGATAGGCACAGGAGATCTTGGAACTCATGGGCTGTTGCGCCACTGAGCTCAGATTACTTTTGGATCCGTTATTTTGAAAAAGCGTGTAAATGTGTAATTTTTGATATTTATATAGTGTCAGTTGATATACTTAATTATACACCTTAAAAATTATCTGGGTAAGTATTGAATTTTGTATATGCTACTTTTAAGTAATAGATATTTTAAATGATATATACTCTTTGAAATAATAATTTTTCACAAAAATCTTTTAAATTCGACTTTTTGATATGCTTTCGGCCCCCCGCCCCAGGTAGGATTATCGCCTGCGCCCCACAGTTTGAGAGCCACTGATTTAAAGGCAAAATACTGTTATGAGAGAAGCATTTCTCATAAAAGGAGAATTTTTGAAAATATATAATTCTTTCATTTTTTTTTTCACAAAAAAAATTGCTTTTAAATAATTCTTGCAATGATATTCGTAAAACAATTTTAATATGCACATTCTAATTCAACTGACACCAAATAAAAAATAAATAAATACAATTTTAAAAAATCCATTAATACGGTTTTTTTTAAAAGAAAAAATACGGTTTCAGACGTAGTCACCTTAAGACTCTAAACAATAAAATACCTCATTCATCTGATTAAAAATAAACTCTATTTTATTTTGAAAGATTGTTGCTCCACTTTTTATGACATGTTTCTATTTCAGTTTTTTTGTTTAAATAAAGGAATCTATCCCCTACCCCTTACGTGTCAGACACAATTAAAAACAAAGATTGAAAATCGGTAAAAACCAAGGATGTTTAAGATTACATTTGTCCTCTAAGATTTCGTTCTAAAATTCTTTCTTTGAAGAATAAGGCATTATTCTTCATGGATGTGTCATGTTTCAAGAACTCGCCACCCAAGAATACATTAACTCTCATTAAATGTTGCCATTATGTCGAAATAATCACGTCTGCAGAACTGACAGAAATATCGTCTGTCTTCTTTTCGGGTTCCATTTTCGTTCTGATGTTAACCAAGTCGTCAAAATGTTCCGTCACTCCGATTATGGTAATTTTAACTTTCGGACGTCATAGTAGCGTGACTGCTATATTTTCTTTTCACTAAGATTTTTCAGGTGCATTCGATTCTATTAAATCAGTCGACGCAGACGAACAAAATTTGTTTTCTTTTCGAATTTGGTTCCATCTGCGTTTTGTTGCGTAATCCCTTAATTGTTGTTTCTGAAATATGAGCTGTAGCATGCTTTGGTTATGTTAGGAAATGAAAATGACCACCTTATAAAAACATGTATGATATTTTAAGTGTTTAGTTTTCCAAGGCCTATCGTAGTTTTGAATAATAATAAAAAAAAGGACGAAGAAATATTACTTATAATAGTAAAAACGAAACGAACTAATTTTGCATTTAAGGTTTGGCATAATATTAGGGTATATGTGTAATCATGTTTTGATTTAACAGAACGAAAGTAGATGCTCCTAATCGGCATGCTGAATTATATTATTTTTATGTAAATTTCAACTGGTTTAAACCGGCTCGTCAGAACCTAGTGCGTGCTTTAAATTCTACAATCCCATTGTTAAAGCAACATGATTATGAATCTAATAAGCTTTCATTAAAACGATGTCGAGTGCAAAAATGGTTAAGGATAAATCGGTTCCATACAGCCGAGGAATTTAGAGATGTGAATGTCAATCTAAAAGCAATATGGAAATTCGTTAATTAACATTTGTAATTGTTTTTGTGGAATATTGAATTGCGTAAAACTACATTTCCATCCTAACCCATCTTTGGTTTATCTCCCTTCCCTAAATAAGTAAAAATAAGATATTCTTCAGAAAAGGATTATTTAAATTATTTGAATATGTTTTTGATTAAAATAAAAATATAGAAAACATTTCATTTATTTTTTTCCTTGTTTGGAAAATTGATTTTGAAAGGAGTTCATTGTTTATAAACTAAACTCGGTGGCGCAACAGCCCATGAGGACCAGGGCCTACTGTGCCCATCTCAGTATACGTGACCATTGGGCACTGAGGTGCATGAGCAGATGTCCCGATCAGGTGGTCAGTCTGAAGCGAAACCCTCAGTGTTTAGTCCCCAAGCAAGCTTGGTACTCATTTATCGACCTACTGCAGTAAGGATGAAAGGCTGAGTCGACCTTGCTCAACCCGGGAATAGAACCTGGACATGTGGTGTGGAAGCGCGATACGCTACCACTGGACCTACATTACCAAGTTTATACTCACATAAAAGGTTTCACGAATATCGGTTTAATTCATATCCTTACGAAAGACAAAACAGACAACGACATGGAGCACTATCGAGAAAATCTTCTTAGTTGAAATGGGACACTGGAAATGGAAAATACAAGGAACAAACTAGATTATGCCAAAAACAAAAGCATAACGGGAACAGGTAGACAAAAGTTCACATGTAAAGAAAATCCGATATTTTCACCGACTTAAGAAATTGTTAAATGTAGAATTTCTTATAAAACTAGTTGGGTATATATGAAGATAGATATTTCTTTTCAACTATTATTCTCAAAGTTAATGTATTCGCTCTGTTAAGATTCAAGTAAATACTTTCGACTTTCTAAAATAACGCATGGTTCGATGAAAAAATTAATATGAATTTTTCCGGACAAGATTGGATGCTATGATTTCAAACGAGCGGTTCTAAAGAAAATGGCCCATTACACATGGAAATATCTCCGGAAGAGTTCCAAAATATTCGAGAAACACGCTACCGTTGATTGTACATGTGTCAGGAATTCCATAAGAGACATCCCCCCCCCTCTTTTTATTTTAAAAACTGCACAGAAAACGATAGTATGAAACATCACAGTTTGGGAAAAAGACTGAAAAAGAGGTTTTGAGGAAGAGCGCATGTATATTTGCAACATAAACCGCGAATCCTGTACTTTTCTAAATCGAATACTGTTCCGAATTTCCGTTTTATATGCAAACGAATGAAGACTCCAGTTTTTTATTTTCCTGTTTGAAGGAATGAAAGGGAATTTAAAAGGCTTGTGACTGCTCCAGGAAACAAAAGATTATTCTTTTCTGGAATTGGTTGAAGGATGAGAGAAAAATAGTTGGGGTCGGGGAACCGATTCGGAAGTTTTATTTATTTTTTTCTCCTCTCCTTCCTAAAAAACACATCTTGTGTCCTTTGGATATTTTATCGTTGGGAAATGGTTGTTTTGCATACTTATTTTTCTTTTTATTTTGCTATAGACAAGATATTTATACTGTTCTAAAAGATTCGAGTTTTAAAAGAACTACAGGTGCCAGTTTTTAGAAGTTGTTTTCGAGTCGTTTGAAGATAAAATTCTTTTTGTCGAATTAATGGTAATTTAACTGAATCTTTTATAAATATTTTTTATTGATTTTTAACTTGCAAATTTAGTTTTATGAAATACTGTGCGTATGAAAATTGATTCTTGGTGTGTTGATAATAATTTATTTCATAAGTTATTCGATTTCAAACGAATTATTTCAAAGTCTCGTATTTGTAAATTTTGAAATTTTTGAGGTATTTCTTGCCCATAATTTAGGAAATATTTTGAAGGAAATTAATAGCAATTTTTATCGCTAAAAAATGTTCCCAACATTAAATTCGAATAAAATTTTGTAATATTTGCAACCAAGTGGAGAAGGGGATTGGATGAATGATGGCATTGCATTATACTATAAGATTAGAAGTTCATATGTTCCCTTCCCGAATATGGAGTGTATTATTTTCTGTGTTTTGATATTGATCGAAAAGTGTTTGTGTGGGCGCGCTGTACAACCTTTAATTTTCTGTTGAAAATTTCGTTAGTGGTCTACTTATATATATTTGAAAAAAGAATGGTACTTTTGATTTTTTAATGAAAATCAAATCCATCATTTTTTAGAAATTTTAATAATTTCCATTGTTTTTATTTGCCTGTTTCATACAATTCAAACATAGAAAACGCACAGATTTTTGATCAATGCCTTCATAAATTTTCTTGCGTATTGTATTCACTTAAGTTAGATTTTTTATTAATTTGGTGTAAAATAATTGATTATATATCTTTCTAAATATAATCTATTTTCGTATAAGTTCTTAATCATCGAAATCTTTTTTGGAAAAACCCTAGTTCAATTTTTGTTATTATTTCAAATATGAAAGCATTATGTAAGGTTTTTTTTTTTTTTTTTTTTTTTTGATTTTTGTTGTAAGAAACTAATTTATGGAACCTATTTTAAAAATTCAAATTTTTTGATAATTTTTTTTATTTAAAAAAATGCTTGTTTTATCTCTTTTTTTTTAAAAAAAAAATTTATTTTCATCGCAGAATATTTATGCTTAAAATTTAAATTCTACAGTCTCAGAAATTATAATCCTAATCAATATTTCTTTGAAAACCATATAAATGGTGTTGTTTCTATTAACTTTTCTGAAAGTCGCTAAATTGTAATAATCTTGCATATAGATGCATTATTACGCATAAAATATACCTACAAATTGTTACGTATCAAAATTGGAATAAAATTCACTCTAGAAAGATCCGTATATTCTCAAAACTGTTCTACTCCGTGACGGATTGATTTCCCGGAACGAATTCAGAGTGACAAATGTCTTCCAAATAGCAGAATCTAATAAACATTGTCCTTAGTTTGACATCTATAAAATATTCTATCTCTTTTTCTACGTTCCTGGTAACTATAGCGATGCGCTCTGGTGCTTGCTTTTCCAGGTCGCATTTTGAAAAATGCCATGTTTCAAGCTATATTTTACAATCCAAAGTAGAAGTTGGAGTGTGGTTTTATAAGTTGTTTGGAGATAATTTCCTTACACTCGATGGCTAACTATATTCTTGTTTTACTGTAGTTATTTTCATTTTTCTTTGTTCAAATTTTTAGTCCTTTGCTGTCGCACGTTCTTCAATAAATATTGCATGCATCGCATGTTTCTCTTGACTAACTGGATAGATATATTAAAACTGGTCCGCTATGGGTGCATTCAAAAATTTGTATACAAACGAAAATAGTTTTCGGGGGAAAAGGGTAATGTGAACTTTAAAATAAAATTTGTATTTGTTATCTGAAAGCTTTTATATCTTCAGTTTTTGTATATCGGGAACACTTTATAGTCTGTACCTCAAGCTCGAATATGGTAGTCGAATAAATTCATGCTTAATATCCTATAAAATGATGGCCTTCGACCTTTGGACTGAATAGAAGCATTATTTTGTGAAATTTTACATATTACAATTGTAAATAAAAGACACTTGAGTATTAACAATTTGAATAATTTTGATATGTTTTTCTAGAGTCACGAGAAAATTATCTACTTTGATGGTTGCCCTTGATATTAAAATGATTGTGACTGCCGCTATAAAACATATGTAATGATACATGCCATTTATTCTGTGTTTTCATTCCGATTATTTTAACTATAAAGAATAATTTTGGTAAGAATAGTACTGGAATGGGTTCTATTCGCAAACGTACTAATCTTAAAGGGAAAACACTTTTCATACATTGTTTGATTGGGGAACTTCTTTCTGTAAAGGAACCGTGATTTATGCAAAATAGAACTACTATTTAAAGTCAAGTGATTTGAGTTTGCGTGTGTGTGAGAGAAAAAGAAGATAGCAATTGAACGTGCTGTTAGATTGTAGTAGAATTTACATTTGAATCACACCAATGTCCTTGAACAGGGATTGAACACCTCGTGATGGTGTTCAAGGAATTCAGTCAAGTATCTGCATTTTTTTATACGTACTATTTTTTTTCATTGTAGATATGAAATAATTTGACTTGTGTGTGACTGAGAGCATTTTTTTTAACTTGTAATATGACATTTTGGGATGGAATGAATCAATTTGTTGCAGTCGTCGAAGAATGAGGAGGATTTTCTTCAATGGCTGGACAACCCTGGCCTTCTTCAGAAGTTTTCTCCAGGCATCTTTGCTTTTGCCAACTGTTTTCCAGTTTTCGACTAAAGTTCTTAGGTCTTTTTTCGAAACACTCCACCCCTCATCAGCCCCGTCCCCCCCCTGCCGCGAGTTTTATTTCCCATGGGCTTTGCCAGAAAGATTTTCTTGCTGCAACAATCTTCCTTCCTTCCACCTGGATGGCCAGCCCATTTAAGTCTCTGTAATTTGACAAATTTTACAGTATCAGGTTGCTTGTAAATTCTGTAGAGTTCTAAGTTAGATATTCTTCTCCATAATCCATTCACTTGGATCCCTCCAAGAATAAGAAAGATTGGTACTTGCAAATCTATGAAATAAGGAATTGTTTTTTAATGGCTGTTCTTTCTATCTTATCTATCTATCTTTCTTAACTGGCTCTTTCTTCCTTCTTTTCTATGCACAGAAAACGGTGCGTGTAAAAACAAGAAATTGTTTGGTTTAATTCTAAAGAGAGACAAGTCCTTTAACTATATTCCGTTAAATTATAAGTTTTATGTAAGTATCGCGTGTCGAGTTTTCGATGTCGGAGAGCATTCATTTTTACGTTCCATTCCTTCAGTTGTATATATAATTTATTTTTATTTGCTGTTTCAAAAATGACAGGGATACTTTTATGTATACTTAACAACAAGAAATATATAACATTAACTCTCGCATAAGAAATGTTTTTTCACATTTGATATTCCTGGCGTTGTAGACTCCGTAGTAATTCTATTTTTTTTTCTAACAAAACTAGTACCGTCTGTTTTGTTTTATAGTCAAAAATCTTGGCAAATTACTGAAAAAGAACAGTTATTGTATGTGAAATGTCTGGACATTTTCTCAGATGTGAGTTCATTGAAAGCAGCCATGGCTTGCCCTAACTTTTTTTTGGCCCTGGTCCACGAAGAAGAGAGGCCGCGGTAAGAGATGAATCATGGGGTTTTTCATCTGGACTCTTTAAAGATAACTTTTAAGAGAAGAGACGGGAGGATATTTGTTAAATAAAGTGAAAGACGCATCCACCATCTTTTAAAACATTTATCTTGATTCTGATGATGTTGGTGGAACTGGGTACGTGTCTGTGAGTCTACTGATTCGTGTGTCATAGCTCTGCCATTGTGTTTTCTTCTTTTACAAATTTAAATGGTGCGTTTATTTGCATTGTGGATAGTTGTATGGGGAATGCACTTAACTTTAAAACAGTGAAAGATCTGCTTACATTAAAGTAAATGTCAAAAAGTAGTCTAGGAAATATTTTTCAAAACTTGGATTCATTATATATGAGGGTGGATCGAATTCCCCCCCCCCTGTCTTTTAGAATTTCAAGATCTACCTATGCGGAAAATATGTTCTCTGGTATATAGATGAAGGGGGAAAATAAAATTAAAAATTAACTATTATGTTAAGTACTTCCACAAAAGAGTGAAATTTAGGTATTTGAGCTTGTTCAATTCCTGCTATTCACTCTCTCACTATATATATATAATTTGAACAAGATTATATATATAATCTTTTTCAAATTTTCAATCGTTAATAAAATACTTTTTATTTTTCCATTTAAGTTTATATATATATATCTTCCTGCTTTAGCACTGTAGGTTCTAGTACTCTTCACAGCTTTTTCAAATATTAATTCATTAATTCAATTTAAAAAAGAATAAATAGTAGCAAACAAAAACAATAGTCCAACAGCATATAAAGAAAGGAAAATCGTTCGTTGTATCCCTAAAGCGTAATGATTAGCGGGTTGGACTTTTTTAATCTAAAGGTCGTGGGTTCGAATCCCACCTAGGATGGTCTAATTTCTGAGAATGTGATTTTTTTTTTTACTGTACTATTTTATTAGAGTAATTAAATTTACTGAATGAGAATAAATAGTAAGAAACAAACAAACAAACAAAAAAATAGTAAAACACCCTGTCTAGAATGGAAAATTGCGAGGAAAATCGCTTTTTGTTTTTGTCACTTAATAGTGTGATTCTGTCATATGCATATACATATTTTTAAATTAATTGTAACTATTTAATGAAAAGCAACTAAAGTAAAATTTTTCTTTGTTGACCTAAGTAGAAATTGACTTAATTTTTTTTATATATATTACTTGTTTTATGGTTAAAGTCTGCGTAGTTCTTTGTTAAAGTAAAACAGGTATTTTAGTACTTTTTAACATTTATTGCGATGACAGAACACCTATTAAATAGCTGCAAGGAAGGGGGGAAACATCAGGTACATATAGAAAAGCTTCTTAAGCATTAATTTTTTTTTTTTTTTTTGTTGATAAATTTACTGTCGGAATGACAGTGCATGATAAAGCGGAAGACAGGAAAAACCTTGAATCGCATTGTGATTCGACAGTGCGGGGCTAGATGGTTCAATGAAACGTTACAATGTACATTTTCTTCTATGCATTACTCAATACTCACTTATCAATAATGAGTTTTTGGTTGCTTATATTGTAGAAATTTTTTTTTATTTCAAGTCTAAAATCATCTAACCATAGCTAAATCTTTTCCTATTTTTTTCGAAAAATCAACCTCTCTGTGGCAGTATTAAATTTTGGAATTACTTTTGTTAATAGTTTTTCTCCTAATCTCTGCATCATTAAACATCTTTTTCACATAATAGCGGTCCACCCAAGTATATATATTCAGAATTAAATAATGAAATGCTTAAAAGAGTTTAGATGCTTCTGTAAGTCAAAATAATTTTGTGCATATTTATATTTTACAATAGCCTATACTTAATGATGATGATGTACAGATATTTGTTTTTCTTTCTTGGGGGGAGAAATCGTTATAATCTATAATTTTTTTAAAATTTTTTTTGTTGTTTAGCATTTTCTAAAATTTCTACCTTAACCATTTTGGAAAGGAAATACGTAATCTGGAAATCATATGAACCTCTTTTACAAAACTTTAAAATCGGACATACTAACAATTCGTTTACTTTTAGATCAGTGTGGAAAACGTTAATTTTTTGTATTCGATGATTAGGTCGATTTTGCTTTTAATTGTTCTGATGGAATATTTCCACTTAACATAAAAAGTTCATTTATCACTTCATTTTTATTTCGAATCAAGTTCATATGATATAAATTATATAATGATGAACGCCAATAAAATTTTTTGTATTGTTTCTCACATTCTTCAGCTTTTATGATACTTCTAATCAGTGGCGCACAAAGGAATTTTTCAAGGGGGGGGGGGGGGGCCAAGGTGGAAAGTCCACCATTCTCGTATCATGCTCCAATACGCCGCCCAACATATTCTTTTGATTTTGTCGATTGTTAGGAACAAAAAACAGTGAAAAATTAATTATTGAATAATAAATTAGCATTAATTAATAGAATTAATAATCAATAACGAATACTTACTTAAATTTTACGTACTATGTACATAGGGTTATAATCAATCGAAAAAAATCAAGGGTTATGAAGGGAGGAGGGTCCGGACTCGAGGAGCCCCCCCCCCCCGCCCCTTGCGTGCGCCACTGCTTATAATAAATCAATGAGAGTAATATTTGTTAATCGTATACTTCACTCAAATATAACGTTCAACAGTTTTAATTCTGTATGCCATGAATTATTTTTTTGAAAAAGCAAAACTTGTTGACGGAGAAATATATATGAAAAAAGGTATAATATAATTTTGAACATTCCATGAATTTTTAATATTTTATGTAGAGGATATTTTATACACCCCTTAAGGCAAGTGACATGCGCACTCATGCAATAAATATTGTCGTCTGCGATGTTGAAGCAAAAGCAGCCAGATGTCGTTGACGTTATGCCGTGTTTTGATGTTCCTCTATCCGTGTGTTAAGGAATTCAAAAAACGTAAAAGAAAATGCAACTTGATGTATAAAAAGGATTTTTTTCTTTAGCGCTTTATTCAAAGCCGCTGAGAAGAATTCCTGGATTTGGACGCATCCTATAGGGAAGTCGTAAATCACCGAAACACATCGTTCTTGCGATTGGAACACTATAATTTTATTTCTATTCCTTAGTTTAGTTCTTCTTCTTTTTTTTTTTTTAAATTAATACCAAAAAAATATCGTTTTGACACACGAGAACAATTGAAAAGCTCTGGACTGAAATGAAATTTTATTTTGTTATGTTTGTAGTTGTCTCTTCAAAATTGTTTGATACTTCGAAACATTCGAAAGATTTATTAAAATATAAATTATGAATAGAAAAGATAAACTCGATAAGGAATTGAATTGAAGGAATGGATATAGCTTTATTCATTATACTCATTCGTGATATAATTTTTTTTTTAACTTGGTTGTATTTATTGGGCAAAAAGCATACTATCATGTACTGTAATGCTGTTTCATTATGTTTAGAAAAATATCAAAAATCTATCTTTCTTATTTACAATTGGATTGAATAAAGTAACTTAACACTATCATGACTAAAGAAAACATTTATCCCCATTTTAAAATTGGTGATTGTCCTATTTAATTGTAACCTTATTTGCATTTTTTTTTTTTTTTTAATACAGAATGTCAAAATAGAACGTAGCCGAATGCAATTACGTAAACGAGAACTTTTGGAAAAAAAGAACTGTCAAATCAATTAGCGCTAGTGAAAAAACATTCACGTGCTTTATTCTTATTATTTCAATTTAGTGTGTCGTTAATAATATATTACTGTGTTTTCTCACATGGTTTATGGTATTCGGTAAGGATAATTTTGTGCAATAATAAAGTATATGTGTGTGCAAACAAATGAAAATAGATGCCTGATATAACTGCACATTGGTCCAAATTGAATTGGCACAATTTTATGCATTTTTCTTATGATTTTTATTTATTTTACTTCTAAACAAACTAAAATAAACAGTTACATACTAATATTTATTCTTAGCAACCTGATGTTCCAGCAAGGGTTAAATAAAAACTAATTTCTTTCTGTAAATTTGTTTTTATTTTAAAATCGGATTTAGCACAAAATTGGTTCAGTATTTATTTTTATTTTAATTGTTCTCTCCCCCCCCCCCTTCTTAGTCCACTCTAAGTAGCGTTCTTTTAATTTTTAAAACTTTCGAATCGTTAAATTCTTTCCCAAAGTAATGGCAACATTACTTTGGCAAAATAATCACCTTGTTCTTTGATTAATTACACCGCTTCGGAATCTCAGTTTACATCTGCGAATTCGGTTCAAGAGCAGGTAATGAAAGAGTAACCTTTTGTTTTTACTTCTGCCTCAATTAGAGTACTTTGGCCTACTTTTCCCACCAGCTTATTTTTAGTGCCCGCATCGATCTGCCTGTATTCTCATTCGATTCTTACCTTTGTTGTGCTCGCCGTTACTAACGAATTGCATTAATCATGCATTACCAACATCTTTTGCAATAAAAGTACAAATGAGGCTATTGGGTTGTAGTGTTATTAATATCCACAATTTTCGGACTGTGTTTCTTATACATTTTATGGAGGGTTGTTCATAATTTCTCTCCAAGGTTTCGGAGCGCTGCTGTAAAAAGATTAAGGGGAATAAAGCAAAAAAGAAAGAAAAGAAACGAGTCTTACAGTTGTCGCGTATGATGTGTAACATCTGACATATTATCGTGGTAAATACGCAATATTAACTTTTTTCCTGAAAAAAATATGGGGCGCGGGTTCACGGATGATTGGAAATAATATTTTCTATTGAATAATTATATCTTTAATGAAAATTGTATTTAATTAACAAAAGGAGTAATGCAATATTTTTTCAAAAATAATTATTCTTGTTCAATTTGAGGAAGAGCTGAGACAATAGACTTATGATAATTAAAACGTGACACATATACTTGTGATTTCTAAGTATTTAAAAACCGTTGAAAAACAGCGTCAATAACAGTACCACTGTTAGCAGTCGAAACATTCTAATTTGTGTTCATCATTCATAAAAGCTATGAGCGGCTCAGCTTATGGCAAACTGAAGTTAAAGTTAAAATTACCACTCAAAATCAGAGGAAGCGAATGATAATTTTTTTAAAAGAGCAGAACCACCTTCGTTAAATGGTAAAAGTACAAAATACAGATAATCTAATTTTTATTAACCGTTTGATTCGAAGAAATGTATACGACCACCGAAATCACTGTTTGTCCATTTTCAAATAAGCATTCTGCCGCACTTATGTCTCCCATTATCATGACTAACGGATTTAGAGTCAAGCGTTCGAGTACTTGATGGCTACTAGAGTTGGACCCCCATGCGAGGGTAGCGAAAAGACACAGCCAAGCACTCTCTTTGGTCAAATCAAGTAGCGCGTGCTTACGTCACATCCTGTTACACACATTCGTCCTTTTTCACGAAATCATTCCCAACAAATATACAGCAACCGAGAGGAAAGATGTTACACATAAAAAAAACATGAAGGAACACAGAAAAAAAATCAAGTTTTATTTACATATTGTACAGGTGTTCTGTATGTGAACTCTTGGTCATAGGGCATATATCAATGCGATTGTCCAGTTTCTGCCACACTCTACTCATCATGGTACTATCAACGTTATTGACTACATTTATCTTTTCCTTGTTATCCGAAAACTTAGTCTTTTACATAAGACCCAAGTTTTCGTCCCCCCCCCTTGCCGTGTGATGTATCAGAACTGGATAACAGGTGCTATCAATAACTTTGATGGCACCATATTGGCAAGAATGTTGCAAGAACTGGATTATGCATTGATGTATGCCGTTCACAAGAGATCTAGGGTTCACATATCGAACACCTGTAAAATTAGTAAATAAAACTGGAATTTTTTTCTTTATTTTTCCAATTCCTACTATTAGTCCACACTCTCCCTATATATATAATATATCTTGTTCAAACTTTCAGTCGTTAATAAAATAATTTTTATTCATCCATTCAAGTTCAGATACATTTTTTTAAACTTGTAGTAGATGACACTTTATGTTAATACAGTTTTTTTTCAAACATTTATTAAGTTTAATTAGTGAATAAATTGTAACCAACAAAAATATTAGTGTCCCAACACCCTATATAGAAAGGAAACTGGAAAATTTCAAGGAAAATCGCTTTCTATTTTGCCACTTAATATTGTGATTCTGTCCTATGTATATACATATTTATATTACTTGTAACTATTTAATAAAAAGTAACTAAAATGAAATTTTTCTTTGTTGACTGACCTAAGTGCACTACTGTATTTACTAGTTGTAAATTTGCAGAAGGAAAATGAAATGTGTGAAATTATTATTTAATAAGCGCACAAGATGTCAATAAATGTAAGATGTGTCGTTAATCTCGAAAAATTAATCTTTTCCTTAAAAAAAATTGGAATATGAAAACAATTTTTATATATATAAACAATAGGAAGAATAATGAAATAAAAAAATTGCATTCATTTGCTTTGAACATTAAAATCGCGCTTGGTTGTTATCCTCGTTATTTGACTTTCATTTTTATGGGATGTGTCACCTGTTGCTTTTAAGTACACGACACTTATTAACGATCAATCCATGAAAATCGAAGTGAAATGAATCACATGATTTTCACACATGTATTATTTAGTTGATGGTGTAATGTTAGACGCAGTTATTTCGTACTTACAAAATCATAGCATTGCGAGAATATATTAAGACTACTTAAAAATTGTTTTGAAAATTTCCATTTTAATAAGCATCAAAAGATTCCAAATCTTACATATTTAAAAATGCAGTATATAATGCAGACAAAGTGTGGCTTACTAATTCGAAAATTTGACTCTAATGTAATTGAAATATATATGTTACAACGTCTTAGAAATAGTATTTTAAATTCACCTGTTATATTTATTTTATACAATTAGCTTTTTAGCATCTTATGTTTTCATTTAATTTGCAAGATATATATATCTCTGCATACATGTTTCATAGAATATTCTTTTAAAATTTATGTAGAACCTTTAAAAGAAATACGTGAGATAATTTTTATGTTTATCACGAACAACTTGCTAATAAACTGAAAATCATATCTTTTGTTATGCCGTATATTAGTAGTTATTAATTAACCATTTTCATTTGTAAAATCTCTCTATCTGTACAAGATTTCATTTTGAAGATTGTGTATTTAAATAACAAATTAGTTTTATACATTCTATCTTATTATTCGACTTGTGCTCGTTATCAAAATCAATTAATTGGGATTACCTAACGACCCTTTTATTATTAAAGCTTGAAGTATTTCAATTGAATGTTGCTACCGCCATCTGTGGTTAAAAGATCTAACTAAATGTTTTTTATCGGATATTCTGTAACCATTCGCAACAGTTGGATTGTGCGAAATGTTTTTTGTTTTTTTTAAACACACAAATTTCTTTTTGTAAATTAATTCTTTAGGAAAATTACTTATAATTTTATAGAAACATTATACTAAATATTATCCAAATACTTTAAATAGACGCTAGTCGATATTTTATTTGAATGCACATGTGTGATAACTTCTTATTATTTAATGAAATGTTTTGATAATTAAAAAAATAATAAGTAAAAGCAAATTTAAAATATTTTATGAAAAATGCAAAATTTCATTACTTAATCCTAAAATGAACATGAATATATTATACATGTTTCATGTGTATATGTGTGCATATTATTTTCTGGTATTTTTTATTTATTTTACTATTTTTAGCAATGTTTAACACTTTTTTTTAAAAATTATTTTTTAGGATCCAGATGTAAAGAAAGGAGATAGTGAATTATACTTCCTCAATGATTCGCCGGTAGGATATTTTCTATGATTAAATTTCCTTGTGAATGTATTTAGAATAATATAACTGTGTAGCACTTTTTAACTGATCCTGAATTTTCATTTGTAATATTTTTATTGCATATCAACTGAATATTTTTGAGAATTTACTTGACAAAAAATGTGAAAACTAATTTAGTATTGATTTTCTATAGAAATGTTATTAAAAAATGAATTAATATGAAATCTAAATCTGCTTTTCATGTAGTATAATTTAAAAATTTAATCAAGGTTGATGTAAATTTTATGGAATATTTTTTTTCTGATGTTAAAATTATAGATCGTGACATTCCTCTGTGTTTCAAAAACAAAATATCTGTAAAACAGAACAAAATCATAATTTTCTATTCTGTAGAAAGTTATTTGGTTTAATTTTAAAACTATCAACTGTGTGTGTGTATATTAAGCATTTTTATTTAGTCTGGATTCTTATGATATTTAATAATTTATTATGATTCTTTTGATGTGGTGAATTGTACTTAAGTTATCATTGTGTTAATTTTAAAAAAGAAATCTTTAGTAAATAAAATTTTAACTGTTTTGTTTTATTTCAAGAATTTAAATATTTAAAATTCTCAAATATTTTTGATATTTTTTTATATTAAAAAATATTTTGGTTGCTTTTATGCAACCTAAGTTACGATATAGTGTCTAATCATGACTAATTAAAACTACAATTTTCTTCTATTAATATTCAGCATGTTAGGTAATTCACAAAAATATTTTTTTGTGTGTAATCATTATTATTAATTAAATTTATTTATATTTGTTACATATTTTATCTCATTATCCAGTATTTTTGGTTATTGCTATCTTGATTCATATAGAAAGTCCACTTTTAAACTAGAAAGACATCATTAGAATATTATTAAAATACATTTAAGATAATGAATTAAAGTTTATAGAATTCATTAATACACACTCTTCAATTATTAATTCACCAGCGATAAATATTAATGTAAATTTACATATTTATTTAATGATGGCAGTTATTATAGTATTTGATATCCTTTAAAATATTTATCATATTTTTATGCAGTGATATGTGTTTGTCAATGGTAAGTATATTCCTTAAATTTACAATTCAGAAACTATTTGAGGGATTCATTTTCAAAAATTAGTTTAAAAGTTCTTAATGACTTTCTATAATGTTAATTTCTCTTTATTAATTATCTTTAAGGGAGATCAGATTGAAGGAAGCGCCTTGGATGAAGAGTTCACTGACCTAGATCATTCTTCAGGAAGAGGAGTGGATGATGAGGATGCTCCAGGGTCAGGTTTCGGACCATATGATGAGGAAGATGAAGATGAGGAAGATGATCACGAAGATGCAGGCTCGGGTGGATGTAAGAAAACCTTCATGAGTGGATTTTAATTTTCATTTGTTTTTATTATTCATTCATATTGTTTTATTCTGGTCTTATGCATGGTTTTAAAAATATTTTTCTCGATCTTAAAGGGACATGGTATGATTTATTAAAGAAATGTTTGATTTAATGGTTTTTTCAATTTTTTCTAATTGTAACCTATGTTTATGTATTACGAGCTTTTATGCTCAAAATACTTCCAAAAATCTAACCATTTAAATTTTTTAAAGAAAAATGTTAAAATTTTTGAAGGTATTTTAAAATGCTATTCCCCCTACACTAATTGACATCCATGCATGAACTTTGATTTACAAGTAAATTACACTATGTATAACAAAAGTTGATTTGGGTTTTCTACTAACACGATTGATATTCGTAAAATACTTCTTTTTTTATATACATTGAAATTTAATGGGATTTTTATGAAATTTTAAATAATTATAATTTGAACATGTGTTGGTTTTCTGTATGTAAATATAAGTTTTGAATTCCTCTCCCCTACCATCTAAGTTATTTTAAATGATTTTCAATGTAATTTTCTATTTCTCTATTGAAGTGTTAGCTCTTAATTTTTCATTTTACACTTTATTTCCTTAGATAAATTACTTTCATTTTGTATAAATTGCAGTAGAGTACTAAATAAGTATTGAAAATGCAACTGGGAATATAGCAACTGGATTTTAAAAGTGTAATTGTAGTTGAAGGAATTTTTTTAAAGAGTTATAGAAAAGTTTGATTGCCTTATTATCTTTCTAAATAATGTTTTTCATAAAGAAAATTTTTATTGTGTGTGTGTGTGTGTGT
>BMAV01017470.1:18220-39691 GCA_019973955.1 Trichonephila inaurata madagascariensis | reverse complement strand
TAACATGTAAAAACAACACAATCCAGCTGTATTGTTGGCACTGGACTGACAATCAGAGACATGTGTACACAGTTGTTGAACTGTGAAACTACCATGGTGGTTGAATGGAACAGTACTTATTTTCCAGACATGCCTGGTGTTATTGTTGTTAATTACAATGTATATTTAATTTAATTTATGCAATACTATTAATTAAACAATATTCTGCATCTTGGATTAAATATATTACAGTATAAAAGAAATAGCTTCTGTTGTGATGCTCTTCTATATTATAATGCTGATATATATGCTGTATATAAATTTTCTGATACTGTTTGTAATAAAATGGTTACATCCAGCAATATTTAAATGTAGTGTATCTTATGTATTTTATGAAGTATTCTTAAAAAGTTTCTCTTTTTTTATTGTAGTATCACCTTTGGAGCATCCACAGAACCCAGTTAAAACTACAACAATGTCAACTACTACTACTGTTAGAACAAGAATAAACGAGAAGGTATTTTTGCGAATAATTGATAAGTTTATTGTGATTTTCTTTCTTGTTACATTTTCAAAAAGTTCTATTAAATCTTAAACATTTTATTATTGTGAATGGGGGGTTCTTTATTTATTATTTTGATAGAAATTAAAAAATTGGGGGACCAATAAATAAGTATTTTGTCAAAATACATATTTTAAACTTTTGGTTAATTATGATAAATATATAATTATACATTTGCCTCTTTTCTCCTGTGTTTTTAAAAAATATGATCAAAATCTATAAGTAACCAAAATAATCAAATTTTAATGTTAAGAACACAAATTAAGTTTTAACTTTGTAATTGACATCATACTTTTAACGAATAATTTATAATTTATTTTAAATCTTTTTCTATACTCATTGATGTAATATATTTTAAGTATTGAAAAAGAAATGGTTTTTCACTGTATTATGCCTTGTTTTATTCTTTATACATTCTTTCATGTTAATTGAAGCAGTTTTGTGAATATATATATCTTTTGGAGTAGTAATAAACCAATAAAAAAAATGGGTTATCTATGGCCTTAGAAATAAACTAAAATTAAAATTAATCAGTTTAAAATCCAAAATAAATCTTTGCAAAACTTTCATAAGGCAATTTGCCCTTAATGGAAGTGAAAGCTGGACCCTCAACAAAGCAGAAACGGATATGCTGTTGATCTTCAAAAGAAAAATTCTGAGGAAGGTCTTTGGACCAGTAAAAAGTGATGTATGGAGAATATTATACAGCTATGAAATTTATAAAATATATGGCGAAGCCAACATTGTAAAAGTAGCCAAAACATCCTGTGCTAGATGAATAAAAAGAGAAAAAAGATGCATTTTCAAGAATTGATAGAAAACAAAAGAAAGGAAGACCACCAACTAGGTGGCTGGATAACATTGAAAATGATTTAAAGATAATTGGAATAAAACCGATGGAGAGCTATGGAGCCCTGGCCTGCAATAGGTTGTAATGCTTAAGAAGAAATAATAAACTAATTAATGTTAATAACATTAATTTTAAAGCTTTTTTTTACACTCTCTTATGTATGTAATCCTATTGGGAGAACAAAATATAAGGCATGTTTTAAGAAAAAAAAACTATATATATATATATATATTGAGACAAGAAAATTTTCTTATGTGTAAATAATTTAACAGAAATTCTGTGCACTTTTAATGCTTTGAGTATTGATTTTGAAATTGTTAAGAAGGTAAATGTTCCGATGTTAAATTAAAGATATCAACATGATATAAGATACTAAATGCAAGTAAACTTTGACTTTGGCGTCTAATTAAAAATATGCATGAAATTATAGCTGTGTTTAAAAAAAATAGTTCTTTTAATTTTTGATAAGTTGTGTCAAATGAATAAATAATTAAATAGCACTTTTTTTGTTAGAATCTAGTTTTTCTTGGTAAAAGATTTAATTTTTTAAAAATTATTCTGTACGTTTGAGATATGCTACATGTAGATCTTATTCTTTTATGTACAAAAATGTGCCATAATAGATTTATTTATTTATAAATAACATGTTATAATAAGTAATAAATAACACATTATAAAATAGTAAACTATATCTAATGTGTAATTGGATTTTAAGCTTGAGACAAAGTCATTTTTTAGATATGTTTGTGCTGGATTTTGTATGTTAATCTAATTTATAAGTATTGTCTCTGTATGTAATATTACCTAATATTGATCCATATTTTTAAAAGCTGTGTTGTATATCTTTCCTTAATACAATTGTCTCATGTGGTTTAAGTTTCATTTCTACAGAATGTTATATGTGAGGTTAATATTACATACCATACAGCTGTAGTATTTTATTATTCTAAAAGAATGAAAATTTTAAATATAACAAATATTTATTTAAACAAACTATTGTTTTATACTATTCTATAACATTGGCTCATATTTATGTAAGTATTGCATTCATGAATTATAAATTCCTGTCCTCTCCTTAGAAAGAATCATATAACAAATAAGCAACATCTGTAATAAAAATTTCAATAAGGAAATTAGGATTTGTGATATTTGATGTTAATCTTTACCAAGAAATCCATGAAGTAAAATCTTATGGTTGTATTTCTTATGCCCCTTATTTTATAAGTATATCTTTATGTTTGCACTAAATAATTCTTAAAGCCTTTTGATACAATATTTCTAATGTAAATAGCTACCAATTACTACATTATGTTTCTGTATATAAAACAATTTTTATGGTTATAAATTATGGGTTTATTTTTTTATTTTGAGTTTACATAGAAAAATAAAAGAGATTATTTTTCCATTAAAAAATTAATCATTCCTTATAATTGCTGTTCGCAGATATAATACATTAATTTGGGGTTTTTTGTACAGGCTAAATATCCATCTCTTCCTGATGAAGAAAACAGAATCCCTGATGCATTAGAACCTGTAACTCATGAAGCGACCACCAAGCACAATATTCCGGATGTTGCTCCTACGAAATTTACCGATTCCAATACACAGAGCAATGAGGTTTCTATCATGGGTCAGAAGCAAGAGGAAAGGCAGACTTCCTTCTTTGGTCAACCCGGCATACTTGCTGGTAAGAGTGTAATTTATTACAATATTAACAAAAATTACTTTCTTTTTGAAACTGTATTTTATACCCGTGTTCCCATTATCTAAAAATGTAAAAGAATAAGTTTTTTGAGAATAAAAATTACCTACATAGTAATGAGAGTAATGGTATATTCAGCCATATTTATAATATATGATTGAATTTTATTCAAACATTACTTTGTTTGGTGATTATTTGAGAATTTGAGGAATAAGAAGTGAGGGAGAGAGAAAAGAAACATTTAAATTCGCAAACCAAGGAATTATTTAAGAATAAGCAGTCTTAAATTATTAATTTTGTATACACCAGCTACCAAAAAAAAATGATATATATATATTTAAAAAAAGTTAATATTAAATTAATATTTTGAAGTTCTCATGATTTAGATGATGTATAGTGATAGTAGACATAGTGTATAATTTATATAAAATATTTGTGCACGAAATGAATATCTTGAATTAAATTAAATAATAATTTTCTAAAGCTCTTCAAAGTATTTGTCATAATTATATATGTTTCAAAATAAATACATTTGAATTTTAAAATCTTTAAAAGCTTATTCTTTTTCAACTTTTTTGACATATGTACTTAAAATGCAGTTTTGAAATATTTTCCAGATCTTACAAAAATATTTATTTTATTACAATAAAAGTATTCACTGTTGTGTATTTCAAGTATTTCTGAAATATGAATGGTTACAATAAGATTGGATGTGTCCTTTCTACTTATTTCACATAAAACTAGACATTGTGTTTGATACAATATTGTGGTGTAAATAAAGCTGTGTTACATAAAGCTTTTCTGTAAGCTTCAGAACACACACTCAAATAATAAATAACAAATCATTAATTTGATGAAATTGAAATTAAAAATCAACAAAAAGCTTATTTCTGAAAACTAGGATCTAGCAAAAACACAAAATACTGTCATTGCAAAATTTTCTGAAATCCCAACACCTACTCAACTGGAAATAAGAGAGCGACATTTTTTTATACTTAATCTGTAATGTTCAGTATGTATTATGAAACAACAAAAATATTTTGATAATGTATCAAATGCTTAGAAAACTTAGTGAAATAGAAAGGATTTATGAATGTGACACTGGATGCTGCTGTAGTAATGCGATTAGTTCCTAAATACTATCTTCTCTCTAGCCTCACAACTCTTGACTAATTTGGAACACAAGGCCTTATACTGAAATACTTCTCCTAAAAGAACATTTGTGTAAATGTGCCAACATACTTAAATAACAGCAGAAGTTTCTCTGCATAACTCAATGGCTAAGTGAATCAATTACAACTTACATTATCGTAAATAACTCTTAAAACTGTCAATTTTAGATTTGATTGTGAAAATATTGAATGTGCTAAATCAACATCTACCTTAATGCTTTGAGCACTATTCACTTGTGGTTTATTTGATGCTGACATTAAAGAAAAAATTCTTCACCAAGCTGATTTAAGGTTTGAAAAAACACTCAATATTGCTTTAGCTATTGAAGCTTCAGAAAATTGGAAAACAAAGGAATCTATATCCTTCTTGGATCTATACAATCCTTAAATACCATATGCACTGAAAGAACAATTTAGCTCTAAAGGTTGGACAGACCAGTTCGAATTTATGCTGACTATAAGTGACTGTTGATAAACAACTGAATAAGGCCAGATATCCAACTGCATATGTTGAAGATATTTTTTTCCAGCTTCTGAAAGGAATTTATTTTTATGCTTTGGATATTCATAAAACGTATTTACATTAAACCGTTGATGACAAAAGTGATAAAGTACAGACAATATCTGTGCATAAAGAAACATTCACTGTGAAATGATTATTTTTCGAAATTCAGTCCGCACCAAATGAATTGTACTCATTTATTAATCACTTTGTTGTGGATTTAGAAGGAATTATTGCACAGTTTAATTATATTATTATTCGGGGAACAGCATATGAATAATGCATGACTAATGTATAAAATGTCTTTGAAATTGTAAATTTAACTTTTTTTATGTTAATTTATACGAATTTAAATTTTAAGAAAAAAGTGGAACACATTTAAGACATATTATTAACTCAAAAGGTTTGAGTAAATCTCCCAGTAATGTAAAAGTCATGTAGGATGCAGCCAGATCAAAAAATGGATGATTTACGAACAGTTTTTAAGACTTGCAATGTACTCAAATTTTTTAAAAAATTCATCAACTTTATGTAATATTTTTTAAATAAATTTTGAGGAGAAGTGTTCCAAATAAATTGCTAGCTGAATGTGAAGCAACATGAATTAAGGCTAAATCTGAAATTGCTATTGATGAAGTATGTACCTTTTTAATTTAGATCTTCCAGTTACTTTGTCAACAGATGCAAGTTCATTTGAACTCTGTTACATTCGTTCACATTTAATGCTAGTTTTTAACAAACATTGGGCTTACCTCATCAGGCATAATAGCTTTATTTTGAAAGCTCATTCAAAATCAGAGATTGGGTACAAGAATTATACTACATCAAGTCTGTGTCAAGTGATTAGAATGTGTACATTATTTAGTTTAACCAGATGATGGGAAGTCATCAAGAGACATTTCGAGGAACTTCCCCTTTGTCAAGTTGATCAGCAGTTTTCTCCATTTCAGTTGGAACCTTTACCTAGTAAATCTGTATAATTTCAACTATAGCATTAATAAGAAAGTAAATTCTTACAGACTAACAATCAGTTCATCTTCTCGGACAGAAACAGCTCAAACAAAATTTTGTGACCTTTAACATTTTTTTCTCTCAATATTTTACTATGAATAAACTTTACATTATATTAGTAGTTGCCAGATACTGTCTTAATTGGTTTATCTAGACTCATATGTGTAATCTTTTAATTAATGGGGTAGAATAGCTGTGTATTTTTCAATTATTTCTGTAATACAAGTGACAGCTGCCAGATTGGGTGTAGCTTCTTCACTCATTTGGCATAAAATTAGAAACAGCATTTGATGCAGTAATGTACCATTAATAAAGCTATATGTTGCTGAAAGCTTCTCTACTTCAAAATACTGAATGAATATTCAGTTTATTTTTTATGTCATTTATCTAGATTTGATAACCCATGTAATGTGTAGTGATTATTTTCTTGATGAAATTTTGTATCTGAATATAGTATTTTTGAGTTTCATAATTTCTGTTCAAATGCTTTAGTAGCTAATTCACGATTTAAATACTTTCATAAATTTCAATTTTTTGTTCAAAATATATGAATAAATGAAATATGAATATATTCATTATAAAATGTATGCATAAGATATAATGAAGTCCCCCCCTCCCAAAAAAATTTTAATTTAACCCTCTGCTTTTTTTTTAACCTGTTTTAAAGTACAACTTATCTTACTACCTCTGAAATAATTGTTACACCTAATGCATAATGTATCTAAAAAAAGATTTTAATATTATTTTTAGATTATTGGTATTTTTTAAAGTTGTATTTTTTGAAATCTTTGCGGAATATCTTATAGAAGCATTGAACAGTCTTCTTTTCTAAATCTGTCCACTGACAAATAAATATTTACTCATTACTGATATAAATTTGTCAGTAAATGCAGTAACTATATAAAAATCTGATTAATATTATGTTCTGTATAATTAATAATTTAATGATTTGTAATTAGTTATATTGTATTATTGGTTGTCTGATTTTATTTAGGTTATCAGAGACTATATTTCTCATTTAAAATTTATAACCCATTTAAATTCCATGAATTACATTTTTTAAGCAATATTTGTTATTTTAAAAATTGTATGTTTTAAGTTATTTTTATATAACATACAAGTAATATTGCTGAAAATGTTTTATTATTGTGTTAATCTTTACAGTTTTAAAAATGGAAATGATTTAACTCATTTATGTTTTTATATATGCTAAAAGCATATTTTGATTAATTTTGTAGTAGTGACTTTTTGGTATATACATATATATGAACTCTGACATTTGATAAAATGGGAATTATAAGGTACAAAATTGCAAAAACATTTAATCAGTGAGATGAGTATTTGTCTTATTTATTATGAGTACTTCTCTTATTGTAATAATCCAAATTGTAATATGATACAGGAAGCATTTCATAATTTTGATTAATGACATCTATATAATCTTGTACATTTTATGCCATATATTTACACTTTAATATTTTGAATTTCATTTGGAATATTTAGTATTTATTGTATTTTGTTTTTTAAAAGATATTTAGGATAATTATAACTATAAATAAATTTTAGTTAAAATGGATTAAATGGATGACATTTTTTAATTCAAATTCTGTTCTTCTGCATCTGACAGTTGTGAAGTATATATACTAAATTTTTTTTTATTAAAAAAAAATGTTGAAAAGAGACTCAATACTATAGATTTCTACTTGAAAATATGTGAAATTATCAATATTGAAAAAGGCTTAATTGATCTTAAAAATTGTTTCTTTATAAATTAGTTTTTGACTTATAGCACAAAGAAATTAATAGGTGGATTTTTTTAATGTATAAATAATATTCTATATCCATAATATTCTCAATGAATTCTTTGAATCTCAAAACAGTTATAGTATTTTTGTCATGCAGCAAGTTATTTATGTGTACATTTGTTACTGCAGCATTAATTACAGAATAAGTATAATACACTGCATTATTTTGTAATTTTAATTACGTACTTTAACTCTGATTTTTTAAAACTTGTTGATTCATTCAATTGAATAAGTAGAAAGTTTAAATTAAATATTACTGTTATTTATTTGTAGTATATATTTTTGTATTTTTATATAAAAAATCTATTATATTATTCTCATATTTATCATTTTGTTATTTCATATGCAGCTGTGATTGGTGGTGCTGTAGTAGGTTTGTTGTGTGCCATTCTGCTGGTGATGTTTATCGTTTACCGAATGCGGAAAAAGGATGAAGGTAGCTATGCCCTAGATGAGCCTAAACGATCCCCCACAGTCAACTCTTACACACGCAGCAGCAACAAGGAGTTTTATGCCTAAAAAAAGATGGGTGTCAAACCGCAAAACTTCCACTGTTGGACATACGTTTTTTAATTTAGATAAGTTGCAAGGAGAGGTGAATCAGGAAGAGAGTCCTCTTTTTTAAGTCCTCTCTGGTGCACGACACAGCATGAACTCTTTTTTTTAAATAAATAAGAAAAAATGTACCAGGAAAAAAAAACTGCTGTTGTCGTTGCAGAATTTTGCACAGAACCAAACAATGCCATTGTCATTTTTTTGTTTCATTTTGTTTGTTGTCTGTTAATATTTGGACCTTTTCTCTTTTTCAAAATTTTGTGCAAGACATTTTTTTTCTTCTTCGCCCATCACTACTATACTGTTTGTGTGTAGGTACACTTTCAATGAATTTAAGTCCCCTCCCCTTCCCCCACACCCTACCCCAAACCTGCACTCTTGCTAGAGTGGCACCATTTTTCCGTGCATCAGTCGTGTTATATAGATGTTGTAGATGTGCATAATGTATAACTGGACTTAACCCACTTTTTCTAGTGTAGTATTGTGTGTGGGGTGACTGCAGTAGTAAACTTTCATGTGTTTACTGTATTTCTTCTATATACCAGTTCTTTCAATGTTTTCAGAAGAATTCTACATATATATAAAAACAATTTTTGATATCATAATAGACGAATTTGGGACTGTACGATGAGTGTTTTCGCTAAAACTGGTCACTCATGAATTCAAGATCTTGTCAAGAAATAAAAGTGTTAATTGTAATTGTAACTCATAACATACGTGTAGATTTTTTCAAGTCATCCCTGTAAGAATAATGATGTTAATTTTTTTTAATCCAAAGCTTTTTATTGAAATTTTTTTTAAAAGTGGTTTTCTCTCGATTTCTAATTTGCATCGTTGTTGATATTTGCATGGGATAATAATTTTTGAATGGTACCTTAACATTCCATACTTTGAATGTAGTTAAAATCTTTTTCAGATACTTTATTAATATGAAACACTTGTCCATCATATTTCCGGACCGTTTTACAATTCTGTCATCTCTTTAAAAGAAAAACAAAATGCAGCATGCAAGTTTTCTACAGAATTTTTTGGTCAATATTGAGTGTAATTTATTGAGGCAGGTTTAAAAGTTGTCTCTCTATTCTAAGAAAGAGGAAACTGCTCATTTTTTACTGTCTTGTAATCATCAAGTATACCTTACCATTTCAACATTTTGAAATGTTTTATGACTCTAATGGTCATTTTTTTTAGAAGGAGGACATTTGAAGTTCTAAGCTGCAAGTGACAGAATTTTTTCCTCAGTCTTAAAAAAAATAATTTTACGTTTATAATTGTTACTAATTCAATAAATTACAATTAATATTAAAATAATTATGTAAAATTTTAAGTTGATATAAAAAAAAAAGATTAATTTTTTTTTTCAATGTTAAGAGAAATATGTATAGTATGATACTTTTTTGTGCCAAGTGAAGTAAAAGTAATGTATAACTTGTTTTTGTCTATTCTTATATTCTCAGCTTTCCTCTGAAATGTGTTGTTGCATATGTTAAATATCTAATTGTGCAGGGATTTATTTTAAAAATAGTTATGTTATTGCTAGGGCATTTATATCTACTAATACTGGGAAATTTTCCCAAAAAGGCTGGCTACACTTAAGTATTTTCAAGGTGAACTGTTTTAAGAAATTTATATTCATTATCAATGAATTTTCAATCATTATTCTGCAGTTGAGAAGTATATGTTGTTCCGAAGTTTGAAAGACTTATTTACGTGGTCTCTGTTTTTTGCTGATAAAATATACTGGGTAATTTTCAAAGTAATGTGTGTAATGTTTTGTTAATCTTGTATTTTTTAAATGGATAAAATCAGAGCAATTGTATAACATCTTTGGATAATTGGTGTTGTTTTAATGATTTTTATGCTGTAAATAATTAAATGTTAAAATATCTTATTGTCTGCATTTGTGTAATAGTTGATTTAAATGCTGAAACTGATTGTGTGTAATGAAAGATTACTCTAAGTACCGAGTTCTGTTTTGAAAAAATAAATTACTAAACTATATGAAACATAACAATTAAAATGTTAACTATTGATTTGTTATGTGTTTCATGCTTTTTTGTAGTTGATATCCAGCATTTTTATTTTTTATGTTTCAGTTAGATTGTAGGATTCTGCTTTTATTTTATCTTTTTTTTTTTTTTCCTAATTGAGAGAGTACAGGGGAAGAGAATGTGTTACAATTTACAAATGTGATAGCGAAAGACCAAAACAAGAATTGCAATTAGGCTTTTTGTAACTGAGGGAATATTGAATGTAATATTAGTAATTAATTTATAATGAAATTTTATATGTGTATAATAATTTTTTGCATCTGTGAGCATATGGACAGTGTGTGTTTTCTATGGTACTTGTGAGTCATGTGAATTGAAATAATTTATCTATGCTACATGTATTGATTTTGAATCCCTATTTTTTCCCATTTTGTTAATTATATATGATTTTTATCATTTCCCTAAGTATTTGTATAGATATCCTTTTAAAATAATTATATGTTTTTATTTATTCTTAGATTCCAATAAAAATGCTTGTTCAATTCCTTAAAATAGTATTTTATTTTTTTAATTGTTATATTTTTAGTTATGTCTTAGTTCCTTTTTTTTTTCACCATTAATAACCAGAAAACCTTGTGAAACTTTCATTTGAAGCAAAGTTGTGTTAATAATGTTGCACAGTACTTTCAATTTTACAATTCATATTTGATGTCTCAAAATTATGTATGTGATGTTTTACTCATGCTCGGAATACATTAAATATTTTTAATTGTGTGGCACGTGCAAAGTACATTGTACAGTTGTGTATGGGGTATGCTTTTTACAAGCATTAAAGAGATGTTTTGGTATACTTTGGAAGAAAATTTAGCTAAGAATTTTGGAACATAAATTATAAAACTTTAATAGTAGAAATTTAAAAATATTAAGATTTCACATGGTATGGCTGTTGATTGAGTAATATGATCATCGTTAACTCTTGTGTATTTTTAACAGTTTGGTTTATGGCTACATTAAGTTGATTTCATACAATGTAGACAATTTTTTCAGGGAAGTTTTGACCTTATGTTTTTTTTTAATGCCTTAAAAATTATTTTCTCACTATTCTAATATTTAAATAGACATGTATATTCAATTCTGTAAAGACTAAGTGAATCATTTTGAGTATTAGATATTATAAAAAAAAGTTTTGATGGTAATTATTTGTTAAATAAATTTGAAGGAAGTGTTATTTCAAGTTAACATTTTTTCTTAACTTATTTCTATTTACAATATAATGCACTTCCAATTGTAAAACTTGTGAAATACTAAATTTCACATTGGCTTTAAATAAATATTAGCTTTATTAATTCACTTTTTTTTTTTTTGAAACGTTGTCCTCTGTTTTAAAACAGTCCCATCCTATTTGTAACTTTATAAATTTGGATTCAAAGTTGTCATAAACATTGGGCTGTTAAGCCAAAGCAAACATATAGAACTGTAGTGCACATTTGCTTGTACTGTACTTTTATTATTCTCATTTTTTTTTTACCTATATGTATTTAATTATGTAGAATGGTGCAGATAATAATAGTGTAAAATGAGCATTTTTTATACTAAATATATTTTAAATGTTTTGTATTACAAACACTGTATCACCTGCTTGCCTGGGGGAAAAAAATCATATCGTACAAAAAACTCCAGAATTTTGTGTGACTTAATCAGATGCTTTTTTAAAATTTAAATTAGAAATATCTCATTTAATTTTAAAATCAAATTGAGTTTTAGGTATCCATGTGTTTTGAGTTACTAGCAAGTTTTAGCTTGGTATGCATTTAAAATGAAAAAATATATTTATTTAATTGTTTTTCAATTATTTCTAAAACTGGATGCATGCGTGAGTGCAGATTTCTGATTTGTTATCATTCAATGATGTATATGTGTATCTTTATTCTGTCAATTATTTAATGTAGTTTCTTTTCTTTTTTGTAATTACTTCTATGCATTGTATATTTAGAAATACCAAGCTTTCAATTAAAAATATGTAAATTCAACAAAACATTTGTTCAGTATAGCATTAAAAATTAATAAATCTGTGAATGGTGTTTTGTTTTCCTTAAAGTCATATATTTGTGTCACATTAATAACATTTTTTCTAAAAAATTACTCATGTATTTTTTTTTCTGTATAAATACCTTAATGGAACTCATAGTTTCAAGTATCCCAGTTCTAATCAGAAACTTAAGAATTAATCTACAGCTGTACATTTTCTAATAAATCTATTCCAATTAATATATGCTAAATGATAAAGATATATATAATCTTTTTTTTAGGTTTTGAATTCGATAATGTGGCCTTGATAGCCTAGTGGTTATGGTCATGAACTCGTGGCTAGTGTCGCGAGTTTGAGTCCTGATACCACTGCAGACTTGCTGTGTAGAGGGGGATGCTGCATATTAAATTTACTGAGGTTCAATGTCCTCCTGTTGGAGTGGTGTGGTAGTTGGGAGAGAGAGGTGCCATCTCGGGTGTTGTCACTTGACCACAGTTCAAAATCACAAGGGCCATCACCAGTAGCTTTCATGTTGCTTTATTGTACAACATTATTATAACTCTCTTTAATTTGATTATAAAAAATTAAAGCATTTTTAAAATTTATTTTATAGAAATTAGTTTGCAGAAGAATTTTAAATTATGTACCTTTGATTATAAAAATTTAAGATGTTATACTAATTGCTTTAGAATTCTTTGTAACTTAAAAGGAAACAGCTGAATTCTTCAGTCATAGTTAGATCATTTATATTTTTATGTTTGTCACTACATTTTATGAAATATCCTTATAGTGTGCTTTTAAACAACAAAGATAAGCTAATATGTTTTTAGGAATTATAATTCTAATGCATATTATGTTAATTATGCAGTTTTTTTAAGGGGACACAGTACGATTTAATTGACAAAAATCAAATCTAATT
Organism: Trichonephila inaurata madagascariensis; assembly: GCA_019973955.1. Lineage (NCBI taxonomy): Eukaryota > Metazoa > Arthropoda > Arachnida > Araneae > Nephilidae > Trichonephila > Trichonephila inaurata. The sequence continues at coordinate 26,614 of BMAV01017470.1, read as the reverse complement.
TTTTTGGCCTAAACTATTTGTTATATAATTTTCTATAACCACACAAAATTTGAAAGCTCTAAACTTAGAAAACACAGAATTATGATAGCTTTTAAGTTCGTTTTTATTCACATCCCTATGGCAAATCAAAACTTTAAACTGTCTTATCTCAGAAAGGTAGTTTGTCTTTTTTCATTTAAAATGCTAAGGCTTTTCTGTTGTGCCTAATTGCTTTGAATTTTTTTTTTTTTTTTTTTTTTTTTTTTACTTATTGCTAATAGCACATGTAACAAAATTTGGTATGCATTTTTGATTCAAATCAATACTTATTTTTTTGAAAATATTTGAACTCAGAATTTATACATTTTTTTAAGAAATTTTCAATAAGCATTCATAAAAAGAAGTGTTGTACTAATACTAATCATGTTATCGCAAAACCCATACCAACTTTTGTTATACATAGTTTCATGTACATGTAGATCAAATTTCATGTGTGTATGTAAATTATTGTAGAAGGAGTAGCATTTTAGAATCACTTCACAAATTTTAATTTTTTTAAGGAAAAACTTAAGTTTCTAGCTTTTTATGAAATTTTGTGCATAAATTCTGTTACGAAGTATATACACATAGGAGGCCACCAAAAATTTTTTGAAAATCCTTAAATTAAAAATTTTTGCATAACATGAAATTTTGAAATTAATTTTAATCCTTGAGTTATTTATTATTTTATTCTTTAGTTTGTAGCAGAGTGGAGATGGTATCTTAAAATTTATTTCTTTTACTTTAAAATTATTTGATCACCTTTATAACATTTCAGAGTTAGATGGATAGTTAATAAATGATTAAACAACTAACAAGAAAATTATTCTTTGACACATGGAAATAATTAAATTCGTCCTTTCTTCCCTTCAAATTGCTTCTAGAATTATTTGAATAAATTTTTAAAGTGCAATGGAAATTTGCATCTTAAATTTATAGAATATATATAAAAAAATTTTGTGGAATTCTTTTCATTCTCTGTTAACAATTCTGGTAAATCAACATAACTCTTTAGTCAAAATATTTCCAAATGCTTTATTTTAAAAAAGCTTTTTATATTTTATAAATAATTTAAAACTACTGTAGACCAATGCTAAATTAATAATAATACCAAAAAAATCTGGCTATTTAATTCATTAATAAAAATACATATTTTGTTTTTTAAAAGCATAAGAAACTTGAAGAAAGAAAAATATTTCTTCGAAATGCCAATATGCAATGAAAATGGCAAGTAAAAGAAATAAGAAGGAGTTGACTGTGAGGATTACTGATAAGAAAATAAGTATATTGTTAACACTGAACGGATGGCATGAATTTGCAAGTTATAAAAATGAAATATGTAGTAACAATTAGAATTTGGTAAGTGTTTGTGGAGATTTTTTCACATTTAAAATGAAAAAACAATCAATAGAATCACAAATTATGAAATAAATATATATGAAAAGTTATTTTAAATAACTCCCAAAATTCTCAGTTAAATAGAATTTTCATTAATGTTAATGCCTCCAACAGAACTAAATTTTGATGTTAATGAATTTTTTACAAGGATAATTAACTTTAAACTTATTTTCAATCTGATCATTAGTTTTATAAATATTGCAAAAAACTGTTAGAGATTATTTCACAGAATTGATTCAGGATATTTTATCTGTTTCTTAACAATGTATGATTTATGGATGGATAATTATGATTTTAAAAACTGGATCTGGTATCTTAAAACTCTGCAAGTTATTTCAATTGTAATATTTGTAATATCAGAGTTGAATATATATTTTCTGGACTAGTGTAAGGAATTTGCATGACGTTTTGGAATTGCTAATTCCATGACATTTCAGAGAGATTCAAATACATTTTTTTAAAAATTACTCTTTTGTTTTGCAATTCAATGTAGTAATTCAAATTTTTTCATTATATTATTGCATTTCATTTAATGTTTTTGGAATTGGAGAAAAATATAAATCTTATGGAGATAAAAACTTTGAAAAATGTTGGATAGAATATTTTTTAATACTAAAGATTTATTTTGTTATTATAGCAACTGTACTAGTAAACAGAAATGTTTTGTTCATTTATATTAAAGAGAAATTTAATTGATTATTTGGGTGTATTTTTTATGATGGTTGTTCATTCATTTCAACATTGGAACGTCAAGATTATTTTGACCATTCTCACGCAAAAAAAAGCATCGATTTAGCTCAGATTTTCATTCGCCTTGTTCATCAAATGAAAAAAATACTTCCTCTGTCTCAAATTAGTTGCTGCACTTCAATACTTTTGTTTTATTAGAAATATTTATCATTTTGTTTAAGCATTTTTTGGAGATTTCAAAATGTTGTTCTATCAATCACCAGAAAGATAATTTTATGCGATTACTGGTGGAAAAGTCCTTACAAAAAAGGGCTTGACTTTAGAGAGAGTGGACACTGGATTTTTTAAACTAATTTGGTTCTGATTTAAGGAGAGAATGCTTGGCAAGTAAATGTCGGTGACTGACAGCACAGCACCCTGAAAAATGTTTAAACAAAATCATAAATATTTATAATTCAAAGTATTCTAATGTAGCAACAAATTTGGAACAGAGGGAGTAAAATGTAAGGGTACATGGTACGTTTTACAAACTTTAATTTAATTATTTTCAAAAATTTTTGTTGTCTTTTATTTGTATGTATTATGTAAAACAGATTTTGTGCTGAAAATGTCATGAAAAAAATTACCATTTTATTTTTTAAGGAAAAAAACTTTAGATTTTTGGTTTTAAAATGCTACTCACAAACTTTGATTTACAAATACATCAAACTATGTACAACAAAAGTTGGTATGGACTTTATGATAACATGATTGATATTTGTACTGTACTTTTTTTTATGAATGCTTACCAAAAATTTCTTAGAAAGTGTATAAATTCAGTTATTTATAAAAAAAATAATAAGTATTTGCTTTGATTCAAAAATGCATACCAAGTTTTGTTGCATGTATTATTAGCAATAGTTGCAAAAAATATTTAAGCATTCAGCCCATTAGGAAAAGCTTAAAAGCTTTTAAATGAAGACAAACTAGTTATTTTATCTATCTGAGATAAGTCAGTTTTGATTTCCCATAGGGGTGTGAATATAAATGAACCTTAAAGTTATAACTCTGCGTTTTTAAGCATAGAGCTTTCAAAAGTTGTGGTTATAGAAAAGTATACGAAGAATAATTTAGGTTAAAAAAATTAGATTTGATTTTTTAACCGATTTTTTTGTCAATTGAATCGTGTTGTGTCCCCTTAAGAAAGTAGTTAAAAACACTTTGGAAACAAGAATGTTTAAAAATGGTTTTTTAGGATCATAAAATTCACTCTGTATGAAATTTTTTACATTGCTACTATAGATATGCACATGTTAAAGCTTAAACAATTTAGATGATAAATCCATGTACTTATGTAAGGCACATATTTCCACAAAAGTGTGCATTGTAATACCGTGTTGCTAATCATGTAAATGTGTTAGACGATACTAAAAATCAACATTTTATTTGTCATTCATTTTTATACAGTTGTTTACAGAGAAGTGAGAAAAGATCACATCCAACACTATGTTTCATACACATAAATCAAGCAAACACTTGGCAGGCATCTTCTTTTAAGATAAATAATGAAATATTCACTTGCATCCATTGCCCCAACATCGAAACACATCAGAAATGACTAGCTAGACCATTGTATCAAAATACTTTAAATTTTTGTTGATAAATTCGCCCATCTCCTTTACAGTCTATGACTAAACCACAATCTGTTCAATGTTATGTGGTCCATACTTTGGGAAATTTATTATTTTTCTTGAAACTAGTTGAAGATTGTCAGGCACATCTTGTATGCACAAAATGTGCAGTTTTGTTAAATCAGCTTGAGACACTAGGATAACGTATTCACACATCTTGTATAAACTTGAAAGAAGCTGGAAGAAACATCACAGAAGCCCAGTTGGTGATCTTGCATCCATCTATTTATGGGAGCTAATTGATTTTTTTTTTTACTTTGAGACTTTTAACTACTTTGAATTGGAAAAAAAAATCTAGCATTGGAAATGCTTATGGCACTGAATGTAAGAAAATTTAGAATTTCAGTAGGTATTATTATTTTGAATTTTTGCACTGTAAGAACTCATTAACAGTTTAGTTAGTTAATATTTAACAGAAATGTTCGTTAAGTATCATAAAGATGAAATATTTTTAAAATTCTTGACATAATAGTGATTTTATTAGATCAAACCGTGTTATTTTTTAAAAAAATATTCGGATTCCATAATAGCAGACGATTATTAATTCTAGACAAAATTTTCTTTTCCTAAAATGACAACAAATATTGTTTAAAAATTCTAAAAGTAAAAGAAATTTTGATTATATATTGTAATAATTTTGAAGTTTTTTATACATATATATATATATATTTATATAATTTATTTTTACAAATGATTATATTTTTTAACAAAATTCTCATTGATAACAAAAGCATTTTTCGAAGATTTTGAAAGAAAAAACATGCATTTGATTGAATCCATTCATTTTAAACATTTCCAATGTCAAAAATAACAGACAAAAGCCTTCCCAATAGCTGTTTCAGTGAAATATTGCAATTTATAATTTGAGAAACGTATATGAATATTGGGCGAAAAATCCTTTGCAATGTGATTTTTACACAACATTGAAAATGACTTAAGACATGAAATGTGATTAACAAATGTATTGCATTTTAAGGAACTTTCTTTTATTATTGCATGTTTGTATTTTTTAACAATTTTAATTATCATAATCGAATAGGAAAGATTTGCGAAATCGAATAATTTAAATGATCTGCATATAGCTATACAGTGAAAATTGTGCAACATTGAAGCTCAAAATGGACTGCATTTTCTAAGAGTCTAAAAAACTAGTATACTTTTGGCCCCAATAAAGTTAAGAATTTTTTTAAATGTATAAAATTTTTATTATTATTATCATTATTCGGTATATAATTTTTCACAGAAGTTTCAATTTACAAATTTCGCTGATTATAACTTGGATGCAAATCTGCTAAAGTGGGGATTACATTATTAAGCGTTATTAGTACATGATAAGTTAAAATAAAATTAACACTGTCGATGACACTGTTAATGCTGATTCCGTTTTTAAAATTGTCGAAATATCGTTAAGCCCACGATTCCAAAAGTCTATGGTGTGAGTTTAGTTCTATCATATCTTTCAAAGTTAAATTGTCAAGACTTTTCATTGGTTTTAACGTCATTTTGGATGCTTTTATTGCACAAATTTCCTTTTTATTTACATTTCATTTCCAAACTTTGTGTCCTTCCAACTTTGCACAAGTTTTTCTGAAGGACGTTTTTGTAATGGTGTATTTCATACTGCGGAGCGAATAGGCAACATACACAATAACGCTACATCTCTGCAAGCCATTACTGTATAGTATACATGGTTTAGCACATATATTTTATGAGCATTTAGTCAAAGAATTACAATAATTCTAAACAACTGCATCCAACACTGCAGTTATTTTGATATGAATTGCAATTTTAAGTAGATGAGCAACAATATCTCTTTTTTTTTTTCAAAACATAGCTATGTCAAGTAAGATATTTTTGAAAATACCTTTTAGACAGATTTTGCTTTTTATATGTGCCTTTTTTCATACACTACACACACACATACATACATACATAAATTTATTGCATATTTTACTTTGTTGTATGCTTAGCTGTGAGCTAGTCTTGTTTTTTTCAACAGCCTCATACAATTGTTTTTGTGGATCTTAATATTTGTGATCACTGTAAGTTTTCCGATTTCCTGAATTATCATTCACACTATTTTGTATAATGTACTTTATTCACATCCAGTGATGACTAGATTGTTCATTATTGTAAAATATCTGTTTTACATTTTTTTTCCTTTTAACGTCACACTTAACAAATGCAATAGTCTTGACATAAGAGAGGTAGTTTGGACCTTTAGTCCCAATTTTCTTTAAGATATTCTATTTTACCCCTTTTAAATTACAGATGATTGTTATACATCAGTGAACCAACAATATAAGGAGACTTTCTACAAGGGAATACAAGATATTAGTTTTCACTAGATGTCTACCACAAAATGGGCTTACATATCAACACACAATTCGGAAAGGATTACGTTTCCATTTAAGTTAATTTCAATCTTTGTGTTAGTAAAAAGCCTTATCACTCACCATACATGCTTCTTCAAAGGCATAATCCAAGAAATCGCACAACGATCCTCTCCTACAGTTGATAATTCCTACTGCATAAACACATAGCACTCTACTTAGTATTTGCATTGAAACTGTGCTTCTCTTAAGAATTTTGTTGATGGTAAATATTGTGCCGATTGTGTATTGTAGAATAGAAGCTTCGAACTACACTTTGTGACAATAACTCTTACAATGTTGTGCGTCTTAGAGGGATCAGCTCTCAAGTTGGATTATTTTTCCGACATTTTTTTTTTTTAACTAGAAGATGTGGTCGGTACTGCAGGGTCGTCTAGGTTGGATTTCACTGGGGAGTTCTTCAAGTCGGATTTTCGGCCGAGAAGATAGTAGGTCATGAGATTGCCTTTGCCCTTCACTGCCACCAGACCACGCTGTTCGAAAACGTAGTCGAACTCTTCCAGGATGCGTGCCGTTTCTTCCACAACCTATAAAAGATACATTTTTTATAGATGCAAATTTTAAAAAAGTTCAAAAGCTGCAATCAAGTTTTGTGTTTCTGCCCCATCTTAACGATAAAAAAAATCGGTACTTATGAATTACAGTGTCTACTAATTCGTCAAATGAAAAGACGTCGCCAAATGCCGCATTATGGAGTCAAAAGTGGGAAAATTGTTCTCACGTATGAACACGTAATCTTGTTGGCACATATGATGACAGCATTTGGCGACATCTTTTGATTTAACGAAAATAAGGCACTTACATATTATCGCAACCTATTGGCGACGATTTATATAAAACGAAGCACATGATAGTCAATTCAGCGCGTACGACACATTCAAAATTGGGGCTGCCAACTTGGTGTGTCATCATGAATGCTGGCGATTGTTGAAATAATACGTAAGTACTGAAAATAAATATGAATAGTTTAATATTCATTAGTTGATTTTCTGAATGAGTATGATTGAAAATTTCGTTGATGCTTAAACTTTTAAACATCCTGAGCCATGACACAGCATCTTTCAATTGAGTTATATATCAAAATTCTAAACAGTTTCCATGCATGTTCAATATAACAATAATGATGACATCATTTCGCGATGTCTTTTAAATTGGCTAAATTTGTTGACAGTATAATACGTAAGTGCCAAAAAATATCTGCAAAAATAAATGTTTCTTACAAATTCTAATTAATTTTGAATTATATTGTGCTTTTAACTAAAGTACATTGGTCTTAAGAATTTACTTCAGCAAGAGGTGTGGTGGAACAATTTCATAAATCGTACATAAATTCATCATAAAAATAGAAGTATTTAAGGCTGTATATTTTTTAATGTTCATTTTTCATTCATTAAAGGAAAAAAATAATAAGCTAAACATGGCACCCTCAATTTTGCATGTATCGTATGCGCTGAATTGGCAATCATGTGCTTCGTTTCATATAATGTCGCCAACAGGTTGCGATAATACGTAAGTACCTTTATGTATTATACCGTCAACCAATTCATCAACTGAAAAGCCGTTGCAAAATGTGTCTATTGCCACGCATGTACGGACACAAAAAAAAATTGTTCTTGTATATGATGACAGCATTTGCAACTTTTTTTGCTGTGGCAAAATTGGTCAACGCTGTAATACGTAAGTATCTCATTTTGATACTCGGTTAATTTGTTAAGAATTTAATATGATATTCAGAGATGAAAAAAATTATTCATTAAGTACTGCTATTGTAAAATTAAACAAAACTCAGCTAATCAAAACATTTAACGAAATAATTAACATCAGAATGTACATTTAAATAACATGAAAATGTCACCCATGGTATGTAACATTTATATATTTGATAAGAATGTGACACAGACAATTTTATAATTGAGCATACTTTACAATTAACATACTTGAATGCATCCTGCTTTTCCAGTGCTTTCCATTCTAGAAGAAACGTTGACGGTATTTCCCCACATGTCGTAGTGAGGCTTGCGAGCTCCAATCACACCGGCTGTAATAGGTCCCTGATTGATACCTGTGGAAATCATTAACATAAAGAAGAAAAAATTAGTTACGTTTGTTAAATGCTTATATATTCATGTCCTGTTATAAATTCCAAGAATATCTCATTTATGGAATAAAGGAGCCAGACCTTTTTTGACATGCATTGTCATCAATCAATATCATAAGAGTTAAAA
>BMAV01017469.1:0-22010 GCA_019973955.1 Trichonephila inaurata madagascariensis | reverse complement strand
ACAGCTTTAAAAGTTGAAAAAGGGATCTATCAAGTTTTGACGGCAAAAGTCTTGTCCAGGAAGATCACGAGTGAAAATTTCTAAGCGTATGAGAAACTTAACTGCAACTTCGAACTATTCTCAAATTAAAATTAGAGTTGTAAAAAGGCATTTTAGGTCCATTTCACACGAGTCAAATGTGTGCCATTGTATTCGTAATCTGTCAACACTCCTTTAGTACGAAGTGGGAAAATAATTATTTCCTTTCACCTCGCGGAAACAAAGTTGACAGAAAAACAAGTGCCATAGGGAAAAAAGAAGTGCCATAGGTAAAAACGAAGTGCCGTAGGGTAAACGAAGTGACGGATTTATTGGTGCAAATGATTGAGTCTTAAGAAGCAATAAGAAAACTTTATTCGTTTCCAATACACAGATAGCAACGTGTGAAGAGCGTAGTTTCCAATATATCCTTTTAGTTGAGTCAACTAGTGTAGAGAAGATCTTGGCGTTCGAATGCATGAGGAAGTGGCAGTTGACCAAGTGTGAAGAAACCCAGGTGAATTCTGTTTAAAACTAGCTCCCCATTGCCTGGTTTTCTATTATAAGCAACACAAGTTGATTATTGAGAAGGGTTCCTTAAAATCGGGGGCACCTGCAAAAACTTGTATGGCTCAATTTTAACGGTTGAAATAACTGCATACATACCCTCGATTAGAATTGATCAAATACGACATATCATTTGATGATAATTTTTGAATGTCCAATTCTGCAAAGAATAAATATAGAATTTAGAAGACTCTGAATGAAACCATTGACACTACCTTCGAAAGTATCTATTATAGGGCAGCGATACACGTTAAATCTGTCGAGAGCTGAAACGTCCTCCCGTTGGTGTGGTGTGGTAGTTAGGAGAGGGGGGATGCCAGCTCAGGTGTCGTAAACGTCACTTGACCATGGTTCAAAATTACGTGGTCCGTCGCCAGAAGCCCTCGTGCAGCTGAGCAGTGCGACGTTAATATTTACTCACTTACTCATTCGAAAGTATCAAAAAGTATAGTTTTAATAATAAAGGTACCGTGGAATGTTATAGGTCTTTGGAAGGTCAAACGATCCTAGCATTTCTCGATCTTCGTCAAAACTTTGAAAGCCATCAAGATATACTTCGACAATTATGGTGGAATTTATAGCAGCTTAGGAAGAAAAGGATACTGGTTTATCGATAGAACGCTGAGTATATCAACTCATCATCTACTATGCTTAAACTTTCTACAGTCTAATTTATTTTCCTCATGCTAAATTCCATAATTTCGCTTACAGTTTAAAGCAAAATTGTGTCGAATAATTTTTCAAACTAGGATTTTTAGTTTGTATGCACATTTATCTAAATTTGAATATCTATTGAACATTTTTATTTTGAAAACTGCTGTTGCATTGAAATTTACGAAATGAACTCTAATATTGCTACTTAAGAATTATTTATGTATATCTCAAGAGCATTCAATAGCATTTACAGTTCTTTTTAAATAATGAAAAATATTCTGTATAAAAACAGTATTCTAAAGAGAAATCGTTAAAGTTTCTCTCTTTATTCTTAAAATTACAAAGATATACGTAAGAACTTTCAGCGTTTTCTTCCCCAAACGCAAGTGTAAGCCATCATAAATAGTAATTAAATACGATCAAACATTTTCAAAATTAAATTTTTGGATTCTATCGTTCTTAATAATATCATATATCTACCAAGATGAATTGACCGAAGTATATAAATAACATTACTATTTTAAAAAATGCATTTCCCCTTAAAGTTTCTTTTTCAGGAAAAAATACTATAATCGATAGCGACCGAAGAAAAAGAATATATTTTTTACCCCATCTTCTCTGAAGAATGAAATATGTTTTACGTAGATCAAAAGAATGCTATGAAAAAAATTGGGAATAAAACCTTTTAGAGATCTTGAAATGTCTTTTCATGAAAGGAAAGAAAAATCAAATTGTGTCCTTTTGTAATGTTCCAAAAACAAGTGGGGCAGCTGATGCATAATTTCTAATGAAATCGCACATGGTTTGCAAAATTGCCATTTAAACAAGTTTAAAAACAACAGAATTTAATATCGATTTGTTATTCTGTTTTATTGAACCTGAACTTTGTTAGAGAATGTAAGTTATTAGTTAAACTCTTTCTTTTGTATCATTATATATTATTTAATGCCATTATATATTATTTCCATTCTTATAAAAGCAAAAGAATCTTTGTACGTGCATAGCTGAATAAGTGTATAAATTATATATACGAAGACTGACCTACACAAAACAATAATTTTATTTTGATCTTCATTTTAAACATCTGTTCTCATTATCTAGTAATTGTAACATGTTTCTCTACTCACCTGGCCGGGTAGCCTAATGTTGAAGGTAAATTTTGACTCATAGCCAGCATGTTATGAGTTCGATCCTAGTACCGCTAGTTGTTTACACGTGTAGGGCGATGCACGTTAAATACCCACAAACATCCTCCCGTTGACTTGGTTTAGAAGTTAAGAGAAGGAGGTGCCAGCTCTGGTGTCGTCTTCGTCACTTGACCTTGGTTCACCATAAGTTCACCGCCAAACTCTAAAAAAAAAACTGAATAGTACGATGTTAATATTCACTTACTCAATTCATTAGTAGACGCGATAACTGGCAAACACACAAGTAGTCAGCATTTGCATCTAGTCTTGGGCTCGACTTCTGGTGCAAATAAAGTTCCATCGTGTAGAGAGTTCGATGCCCATGAAATAAATTGAGGTTGGAAGTCCTCCACTCTTGACAAGTTTAGAGTGGTCAATATGCCTCTTGTGCCTCTAAATTATGGCATTGATAATTAATCAATAACTCAATCAATTCTGAATTAATTCTCAATCAGTTCAATGTAAAAATGCGTGTTGATATGTGAATTTTGCAGAGTTTAAATGGGTTTTTAACCATAAAAATTCTTTCACCCAAGAAAGGCGGAGCAAGCCAAAAAGGGTTTAGTTTATCCTAAATTATAAATTTCTGAAAAACATATTTATCCTATCGCTTTTTTATGTTCATCCATTTTCACCTTATTCGACTTGGTGGGGGAAAATTCCCAAGAAAATACATTTGTTATCCAATTTAAAATTGAATTGTTACATCTCTTTTTATATTTCATTCCTCCACCTTTAGCACCGTTTTTTAAAGCATTTTTAGACACATTTTTAACCTCTTAAATATTTTAAGCAAATGTTTATCACATCGTACCTCTGTATTAGCTATACGACAAAATCTTTCTTAAAAACTAATCTGCCTCTGAAACCCCTCCGTTCAAAAGCTCACAACAAACCAAAATCTCAAATATCCATGGTAATAACAATTTCCATGGGCTATATTGCTCCCTTCAAAAGTCTATTAAATGTCCATAGAGCAATTAACGGATTAAACGAGAAAGTACGAGAAGTATATGATGCTTTTAGTATTAGTCAAAACAAAACTTAAAATATTCGCTAAGAAATATCAAATGAAAGGCATTTCTACTACACTTTCTTTCTAAAAGCAGATCTATGTCTTCCAAGAAATTCTTCATTTTTGGAGAAAAAAAAGAAAAGAACCAGTTATAGAAACATTTTATAGAGCGCATTGTTCCGTAACAGTAGCTAAACCTTTAAGAAGTACTCTGAAAACTATTGCAAGTGTTTCAAAGTTCATAGAACACAAATGTAATGCTATCGAATACTTTTTCGACAAATATTCTTTATAATGTTTGTATTTATGTCTATACAAAACGATCGAAAGGTATTTTCGTAAAGGTTCCTACATCTGCATAATCATGGATATTTCTAGCTATCCATCGATGCAGGATATAAAACTCTATATCGTTCACGTACCATAATAATATCGTCCTTTGCATAGTAACTACGGATTACGCTCACGGCGGGGGACGAAAACGCATTAAATTCTTTCGTTTCAAATCACTTGGCAAACAGCGAATCGTATTCTCTGTCAAGAATTTCCAACTGGTTGAAACGTATAGGGAAGGACTCTTGGGATTTATAGATACAGAACTATTTTAGCTGTAGGATTCCCCCTTTTAGTAGAGTCAAAAGTCGTATTCTTTTTCTTTTCGAATACCGAAAGATAGTACGGTCATAATTAGAAGTACATAATCGTTCCTTTTATTTTACTTAAGTTGCTAGTTCTGGGGAAATATTATACTTAAATAAAATACTTTTATCAGATTAATGTGTGTATACTATTTTGATGCGCTCTCTTATTATTATGCAATTAATCACTAAAATATGCTTTTTAATAAACAGATGAGTTTAAAATGCATTTGTCGCTATGAAAACGCATAAAAGTGGTCTCTATTGACAAAAACTAATAGGAGATATTTATTTTTGAGATGTTAATACACGCTCAACTTCTTGAAAAAAAAGTATAAAAACAATTTTGTGTGTGTGTGTGTGTGAAAAAGGAATTTTGACACAAATGAGTACAATTACCACAAAAAATAATTCAATTTATTTAGAATTTCTGCTGTCTTTTTGGTTTCTTGCATGTTTCTCTTAAGTATTTATACTTTCAAAGAATTAGATATCGAACAACGAATTATGATATTAATTCCAAAATCCCCCATGCAATTTTAAACTGTTTGCTCATAAATACTTGTTTTGTATTTTGTAAAAAATATTTTTACATTTTTCAAGAATGATTGCTTAGGTTTTTTTTTTCAGTAAATTTATATAAGACATTCATTAAATGTTTTTATGATATTATTTTTTAAAAGATTTACTGTTAATTCATTTATTCTTTAAATACCGATGAGCTAAAATGTGATGTCATAGACGCATCATAAATACAGTCACGTGACTCCAGCCAATTATTTCATGCAATTCGCGGTTGAAAATTTTTACTTTTTTCAGAAAGGTTCTCTAAAAAAGTAAACACGCTTTATGATCCATAAGTACTGGGACAAGGTGTAGAAAAACTTTCCCTGAATATTTCCCCACACCGAAACATATCCACCTTCTAAGTAGTCCCCTTGGGCGACGACACACTTCTGCCAGCGTTCTTATAATTTCTGGAAGCACAGCTCTAAGTTATTTTTTGAAACCTCCCGTAAGATCTTCTGCAACGCTATTTTAACTTCATCTGACGTGACAAAATGGCATCCTTGTAAATGTTTTTCATTAATGGGAACAGCTGAAAGTCACACGTGGAGCTAAGTCGGGTGAATTGGAGAGTTGTGGAAGCACGTTAGTGCGAGTTTTGGCGAGGAATTATTTTACCAACTGGGATAGATGTGCTGTTGCGTTGTCATGCAAAAGATACCAGTCGTCACTCTGCCAGGCTATTTACTACGAATAGATTTCCTCAAACGAGACGCCTTCGATAAGTATGTAGCCTCAGCAATTTGTGCAAGTGTTTGGCGACGATCTTTTCGAACACTATCAGACACCAGCGCAATACTTTTTGCGTTCCGCGAAGTCGAAGATCCTAAAACGCATTCATTGTCTTCTACGGATTTCAGCCCTCTCGCAAACCTTGGTCTCCCCATGATAGATCCACCATATACCTTACTTAGCATTTCGAAAGTCTTCTTAGTGTTTCCCCTAAGCGTGCTAAGCGAATTTAATAATCAACGCTGTTCAAGAAAAGCCATCTTTCTTACATCGTCGAGCACTTGCTTTCGTCGTCAGCAATGGCAGCAGTCCCAGAATTTGTGGATCGTACTACACATTTACCAATAATAAAAACGAGGCAAATTTAAAGCAAATGATTTAAAAATACTCGTATAATATAAGTTTTTTTATTTTTAATTTTGAAAAAAATTGTGAAGAATCTTAATACTTGAACATTTTTATCCCGTCATCAAATTTGAAATGTTTGCTAAATTTAAGAAGAAGAATCACAAATATAAGTTGTAACGGGTCTATCCACGAACCTTCTACCAATCTTCTTGTGGTAAAATTATTTTTTTTAATTGTATGTTCTATTGTAAACTTTTTCTCGAAGAAGTCGATGTATTCAAATGAGTTGTTCTATTTAAGCGTTGAGATTTAGGTGTGTTATGTTAGACGACGGATAGTCGCTGGATGGTCGATTATTGATAACTGGAGAATAAAAGTGATAAAATTTTGCTTAATATTTACGACCGGAAGTCGTACAACTAAGTAAGATATTTACGGTGAATTCTAGCGTAGAAGTCCAGAGTAAGTGGAGTAAATTGTACGTTAAGCAGCCATAAGGCTTGCGATTGCTCTTCTAATTATTTAATTAGTGCATATCCTACCTTTAAATGTGTGGATTAGGTAAAAATGATAAATAAATTTGAATTCAAAACTTGTTATGGCTAATCTTTGTTCAAACCCCCAAACACGAACAACCACTAGTCGGTTGTTACAAAGTGTAACATCAGTTTTGAATTCAATGCAGAACACTTGGTTGAATTTATTGCGCAAACATCATGAATTTAGCTTATTAACTTATTAACTTGTACAACTAATTATTTAAACTTGTATTACCCATTACAAATTTATAAAACATATATTCACAATCTGAAACAATTCAAGAATTGTGTCGACGGACATTGTAATTTTGATCCTAGGACATATGACGAGGCCTACACCTGAATAAAAACCCTTATTGTCCATACTGCAAGACCACACCTTTAATTATGTAAGCTAGATATTCCACATTTGAAGTACGTAAATATTAATACTGAATATAACAAAAAATTATAAATAGTTTAAATCCTTTGCGTGTTGTTCCTAAAGCAAAGACTGAAAGATCCAGAATAAATATAGAGAATCAGAGTCATTATCTACTCCGTAATGTTATAGATCAACATTTAATCGAATATATAGTTTATAAAAATTATGTTGGTTTCTTTTCTTAGTAAATTGTTTGATACAATTTAAAACCCAATGGTGCTTGCCAATGACTTTCAAATTTCGAATGCTTAATTAGGGAAATAAATTGATAAATATTTAAGAATACTCCTTTTCTTTTGAAAACATTATTTAATAGCATAAGATGTTATAACGTTTTGAGTAGTATCTTTATTAACTTGCAGTCATCGAAAAAGTGTTTCGATTCCAAACCAATACAGTTGATGAGTAAATATTATATTCCAATCCAGTTAACAAGAACTTATTACTCCTTAAGCCTAACTCAATTCATTTTGTTCGCGCAACAAACGACGCGTTAATACCTTCCCAGCATGCCTCAAAGCGCAAACGAATGTCGAGAACAAAAAGAAACACGGAAGAAGGGGCAACATATGTTCCCTTCAAGATTCTTTTATTCTGTGCAAATCACTTGGGATTAGCGTAATCCGCGTTGTCTTTCCAAGGCTACAAATTAGTTGTCCGAAGAAAAACACGAAAACATTCCCGACTTCTGGGTTTATCCGTTAGAACAAACTGGAATACAAAGAGTTCCTGAATGTATGTCAAGGAATTGGATATCCAGTATGCTTCCTTTGACTGAATAAATCTTTCCGGCGAGATACTTGCGAGAATAGTTTATCAAGCGAAGTAACTAAAGTATGATTAAAGATCAAAATAATACTGTTAATGAATTGGAGTAGCTTACAGCTGCGCCTAATACAAGGGAGTTTAATTCATTAGCGTAGAGAAGTGCTAACATTTATTTTTGTGCAGCAGAAACAACGTTCACTGGTGTGAGGAAGTAATGATGTTGCTATTATTGTAGAAGTAGTGAACTATAATTAATATACTATGATAAAAATCTGCAAAAGTGTATCAGTATATCAGGAACTTAATTGAAAAACTTTGGACTTGATTAAAGCATATTTTAACGGAAATATAATCAGCGTAATAGTAAATCTAAAACATACATAAGACACAAAATGTATTTGCATAGTTCGAATAATTGTTTACTGAATTTGTTCTGTGTTGCGAAATACTTTTATAAGCTCATTCTTTGGAGTGCGTAAACACTTAAAAGTAAAATTATTTTTACTTAAAATTAGAATAAACTGAGAATTTTAAATATATATATATTAGGTTATATATATATATATATATATATATATATATATATATATATATATATGTTTATCATATATTACACTACATTTTATGTAAAAATAAAAATATCTGCCTTAAATGAGTACTTGTTAGATGGTGGTTTCGAAATTTTAGAATACAAGGTATGACACACACAAAAAAAAGACTAAGTGTGTAGTTTGAAAGAAGAGTGTAACTGGCAACAACTGTTTTAGTGACGTCATTCTACGTAACTCTTCTATTCATGTGGCCAGTTTCGCCTTAATCGATCTCGCCAGTTGGGAGTATTGCGTGATTGGTTGAACACGTCCATGTCGAATCAACATCAAGTTTTTGTGAAATTTAAGAAATCAGCCACGAAAACATTTCAAATATTAACCAAAACCATACGGAGATGCACATGTATTTGAATGGTATAAGAGGTTTTCAGAGGGAAGGGTCAGTGTGGAAGATGATGAACCTGCTGGGCGCCCCAATGTCAGCGATTACAGACCAACACAGCCAAAATTCCTGACATGAGTGTCTTCCCGCTCACATCAGTAGTCAAACTATTAATCAACAACACCACATTACAGTACTAAAAAGACTTAGAGAAGAAATTAGAAGGAAAAAAAATTTCCTTCACAAGGGGGAGTGATGGGGTTTTGTTTACCAAGACAATGCATCCAATCATATGCCCCTATCTGTTTAGCAGTTTCTGGACAAGCAAAAGCATTACAGTGATGGAGCATCCTCCATATTCACCTGATTTAGCCCCATTAGACTTTTTTTATTTCCTACAGTTAAATCTTGCTGAAAGGGAACCAATTTTACCACAGTTGAAGAGATTCATGCAAAAAACAGAAAATTTCTTTAACGGACTTCCATAAACCTCGTTCCAGAACTGCTACCAGCAATGCCAGCACCAAATACAGATGTGTGTAAATGCTGAAGGGAACCATTTTTTGAAAGTGTTTAATGTAAAAGGAGAACTGATTCTGTGGGCAAATAAATTATTGAACCAGTCTCATTTTTTTGAAAACCACCCCTTTTTGTATTACTTTTTTTGGATTGATTTCTTCACAATTTACTTCAGATAGTTTCTGCTTCTAACAAAATGTATTCTATTTTAATATATCATCTGAAAATGGCAAATGATAATGTTATTAGATGGATAAAAGCATGTTAATTTAAATGCACCATTAATAAGGAAATCGATTAAAAATAAAAGCACAAAATATACTATTCTTACAAGAATTATTATAATTTTTCATCAAAATTAAGAAAGAAATTATGGCCAATATGTATACACAAGAAGAAAGAAAAACATGAATCATAAAATATTTTGTCGCAACAAAACTAAAACTATGCTTAATGTGTGTACCTTTATGTTAAAATCATTAATTGAGTACTTACACTATCAAGCAACACTGTTTCATTTGTTTTATTATTGCCACAATTTGGAATTAAGTAACGACTGTGTTGACGACATACCTCGTAATTTTGAAATATGGCCGTGAAGGGTGACACTTGAGATAGAATCTCATTCTCCAGATTTATACACCTCACCAAAAAACATAAGCCTCTTGAGTCTCAAAATTTGGACGTATCATTCGACAGTAACAATGTGGTCGTATACCTGTATTGTTTCCCGTTGAACTAGGCCACCCAAATAACAATTAAAAATAACTTTTTTAAACGATAAAAATAATATGGTTAACATGATATTTTTTGCAGTTTTTGGAATACTGCAAGTTGCCAGTACTTTTTAATTGATATTTATTAATGTAAATATATATTATGTAATTATTTTATTTATAATATTATATAAAAATACAATTATTTTTAAATTTTAATAATCATATAATATTCGTCTTTTTATAATTGTTTTAATATATTTTTTTTTTAAAAAATTTATTACATATTATGTTATTTATTTATAATTATTATTACATATTATGTTACTTATTTATAATTATTATGTTCTTTATTTATAATTATTATGTTCTTTATTTATAATTATTCTTTTACTATTCATTTAAAATTATTATTATGTTATTTGCTTATAAATATTACGTTTAATGGTATTCTCTTATGAATGATTTTTAAATTAAAATACGATGATTTTATTCTTTGTTATAATTAATATTATATAAATTATATTATATGATTATTATTATTTATAATAATTATTATTAAATCATACTATATATGAATATTATATATAATTATTATTATAAATTATATTATATGATTATTATTATTTATAATAATTATTATTAAATCATACTATATAAATATTATATATAATTAGTATTAAATTATATTATATGATTATTATTATTTATAATGATTATTATTAAATCATACTATATAAATATTACATAAAATTAGTATTAAATTATATCATAAGATTATTATTATATACGCATAATATTATTGTACTTATAATTTTTTATTAAAAAAGAAATTTATTATTTATTGATTGATCTTGGTTATTTAATCTCTTCCAATATTCTTTTTTTGAAATATATTTCAATTTTTTTCAAAAAAATTTTTTTGAAATTATCTTCCTGACGATTTGATCCCCTGGCCCGCCATTTTGGGATTCCTTTCCCCAGGGACAACAAGCGCTGCTAGGCGTTATTCCTTTATCGCGTCAAGCAGCACTTGGCGTCATGGCCCGTGACATCAAACCAGCACCCAAATATCTGCTAAGTATCAGCCATTTTATTATCTATAATGATAAAAGGGCTGACGCTCGTTATATCTGCCGAGACTCAAGGTGCTAAAGTAGGCGTGATATCGAATTTGGTGAATGAGGTAACAGCTCAAAGGTGGTTCTCTTCGCTTAACCAAGGTCAGTGGCTTAACGGACAACATTAGGACCTCCCTGCACTTGAAGTTTTTCGCCCCAAACCAAACTTCTTACAAAGTTTGGAAAACTATAACATAATGTATTTTGGGCCCCCTAGAATCCTGAGGACCCCCGCAGTGCGGGGGGATGTACGTTACGCCACTGACCAAGGTGCAAAATAGCAAGATCCGTATGATCCAATTTCTCTGACAAGGATTTTCATTTGGTCTCCCCATCTCAAAATGCTAAAAAAAAAAAATAATAAATAAATAAAAATATTCATGGTTCCAATTTATTATTAGAAATCCTTCCATTCATTCAAAACTTAAAATCCGTATTAGAATTTCCTCTACAATCCGGGATGGACGTCACAGAAAACGATATCATGAGGGAAAATGGCGTCACCGGTACCAATTCCGGTTATCTGTGAAAATGGGAGTGACAAATGATTTTCAAAACATGATACTGACGGTTAGAGTAATTATAGGTTCCTGTACCTATTTTAAAGTTTTTAAAACTCTTAAAATAAATGAATTATGAAATTCTGATTAGTTCTCATCAGTAGCGCACACAAAATTTTTTCAAGGGGGTGGGGTCCAGGGCCGAAAGTCTACCATTTTGGAATCATACTCCAATACGCCGCACAACATATTCTTTTGATTTTGTCCATTTTCGGGAACAAAAACAATACAAAATTAATTATTTTTAATACATAAAGCATTAAATTTTTAAAAAATTTTTAATAATTTAAAAATTATTAATTCTTTAAATTTAAAAATTATTATTTATTAAATTTAAACATTATTAATTATTAAATTTAAAATTATTAATTATTAAAAATTAAATTTTTTAATTAAATAATACGGGGTTAAAGGATTAAGTTTTTAATAAGTTAATTTTTCTTAAATTGCAAAAATTAAAAAAAAAACAAAACAAAAAAAAAAAAATTTTGTATTTTCTCATTTGAAAAAAAAAAAAAAAAAACAAAAAATTTAAATTTTAATTATAGATTAAAAAATATAAAAAGGATTTTTTTTATTAAAAAATTTAAAAAAAACCAAAAAATTTTCTTTTTTCCCATTTGTAAAAAAATTGTTAAATTTTTTTAATGATCATTAAAATTAAAAAATTTTTTTGGTGTTAAATACATTAATTTTTTCTTTGTATTTATTTTTTGTTAAATTTGTAATATTTCGACGATTAAAAAAAGGGAAAAAATTTCCAAAAACCAATTGAATATTTTTGGCACCTGGGGAAACTTAAAATTCTTGTCCCCGTTCAAAGGATAGGTGAGCCCCCAACGGGGGGCTGAAAAACAAAGAGGACCCAAAACTTTCTCCAAAAAAATTTTATATTCCCCAATTTTCAAGTAATGGGTTAACGGTTGAAGTGATGATTTCATAAAACAAACATCCATTTTTATATATAGGGAGATTTCCCCCGATATAAAAATTAAGAAGACTATTCCATTATATTTACCTATTTAGAAATAATCCTTTTTATTTTTTTTTTCCCACTTTCCAAAAAAAAAAAAGAAATTCATTACACCCCGAGAGACTTTCTTTTTTTTAAATTTGAAAAAGTTCAATATTTGATTTGAAAACAAGCTTTAAACAGGAACGATAATTGTTAGCTGGAAATACTAAAATGCTGTGTCAAAATATTAAACAAAAAAAGACATGCATATTTATATGAAATTAACAACCCAAAAACCCTTTTAAAGTAAGCTGAAATTCTTTAAATTCCCGATATAGAATTTATTAAACTTAATTAAAAAATTAAATCCATGTATATTTTATTTTTGTTCGCAAGCATCCTTCAAAAAGCGGACATGTTGTTGGGGAAAATTTTTCCAATGGGAAATGGGGAAATATTTTATAGATTTTTCCAAAAGGAAAAAAGACGTGGTTGAAAGCGAAAAATTTTGGGATTTTTGGGCGGGGGGGGGTTTTCTTTGGGGGTGGGTATTTCTAAGTTTAAAAAGACGGGGTCCAAAAGGGGGGGGTCATTCATTAAAATTGATGTTTTTTGTTTTTGCGAATTGACCTCTTTTAAAATATGAAAAACACTATTTTTTCCAAAAAATACAAAATTGTCCGTTTAATGCTTGAAATTCGAGGGACTGTGACCGGAACGGGACGATTCAGTGTATCGAAAAAAAAAAGAGGGGATCAATGAATCTAAAACTAACATATGTCTTTTTTTTACACGGCCCCAGCCCCATCGCGGGACAGGGTCAACACAAGAACCCAATCCCGTGGAAGGCGGAAAGACCCGTTCATCAAATTTATTCCCCCCTTCAGTCGGTTAGTAATTTTTTCCCCCATTGGGTGTTCGTTTCGAAGTACTTTGGTCCCCTATTTATGGAAATATTTTTTTTAAAAAGAAAGGGCCCCTTTGATTGTGAAAAGGAAACGACGATTCTAAAAATATAACGCATCAGTGTTCCATAAATGGGTTTTTTTGAAGAATGTTTTGGTCGAAAGGGTGGTCCCCCAAAATGTCTTGGTGGTCTACCGGTTGATGGCGATGGGACGCCCACCCCGGTTTTTAAGAGAAAAAACTCTTTTTTAAACGCCCAGCAACATTCAATTCAGTTTTCCAAGGGGGCCCATTAAACCGGGGGAAAAAATTTTTTTTCGCTGGGCCGAACATATGTCGTTATTTCACGGGGGCCGCAACAGAGGATAAATGGAGGGGGGGAAAAATTTTTAAAGAAAAGATAACATTGAAATTTAAAATATGGAAATTGATCAAAATATTATAACTCCTGTTTTGTTTTTTTTAATTTTTTTTTTGTAAAAATTTTTTATTTTTTGCTAAACTAAATTAGAAGCATTTAAAAAAACACTTTTCACAGTTTCTGCATCAATAAATGGTTTCATATATTACAGTAATGTAACAAACTCCATAGGATGCCGGGTCCCGCAGGACATTACCATTGACAAGACTTTTTTTTGTTAAAAATTATTAAAGAAACCTTTTTATCCCCTTTTTGAAAAAAATCTTCGAATGAAAGTATCATTGATTCCTGTTTATTAGTATTTTTTTTTAAAAACAAGGCTGTGACAAATAAAACAACTACGATCCCTGTTTGTTTTTTCCTACAAAAAAGCAACCTCTAATCTTGGAAACCCTTTTTTTCTTTCAATATTTTTTTTTAAAATATGAAAGATAGTTAAAATTAGTTCCACCCATAAAATTGTTCACCCACTGTTGTCTGTTATGACTAAACAAAAATATAAATAAAAAAAAATATCAATTCGCACCCGAACGACAGCAGCAGCAAAAAACGGGGTTGATATATCGATTTCTTGACAAAAAAAATTTTCCCCCAATTTTTTAGTACAACGTTCTTAAATAAAAAAATTTTGGGGGAGGAACCATGACCGCCCCTTAAACAGGCCGGTGGGGGGGTTGAATATCACTGATCTAAAACAAAAAGTGAAAGGAAAAAGGCAAAAAAACAGAGTAAGAGTTAAAAAAAAAGAATTTTATAAAATTTCAAGTAAAATAAAAGGGTTTAATGCCCTTTAAAGGGTTACTTAGAATCTCTTTTAAAAAGTTTAAAAAAAAATTTTAAAATATATATATATTTCAGGGTTTTATTTAAAAGGTTCTGAGGAAAAAAAAGTTTAAAATTTACTAAGTTTTCCTATATTTTTCAAAATGAAATACTAAATCCTTGCCTTTTTTTCCCCGCTGAAATAAAAACAAAAACGTATAATTGCAATTTTTTTTTTTCGGTTTATCAGTACTCCACGGAAGGAAAAGGGTAAAAAAATTTTATCCTATACATTTAGGTAAAAATGGAGCATTGATTCAAAAAATATCAAACGCACTAATAAGTCATTAATTTTGATGACTCCTAACGAAATTAATGACTAGGCTTAACGATCATCGAATGGGGTAATGGGATGGTTAGAAAAAAATAATTTTTTTTTTCAATAAATGTGATTTTCCATTTCAATGTATGTTAAAAAGGGAAACTAGGCAAAGAAAAAAATGTATTTAATTTTTTTTTATAAATTAATTTTTGTTCTTTTTGAAGGTTTTTAGAAAAAATAGGTTTTTTTAAGGTTTTTATACCATTAACCCTTCTTTTATCGGATCGCATCTCTAGGCTCACTTTTTTGTGCCCCCAAAACGTGTATCCGGGGTACAGATTTAAATTTCACCATTTTTTATTGGAATAACTTTTTTAGAGGGTTTTATGTTGGAAATTTAAATGAAGCGTCAGATTCGGATGCGTTACGCTACTTGGTTTGTCTCGGTTCTAGTCTGGCGTCGTGCTCGGATCGGTAACTCTCGCTCAGTTTTGAATTTAAATTTTTTTAGGCGCGTGTTTCTTTTAAATAAAAATTTCATGTAATTTTTTTCTATGAAGTTTTGTTTTCTTCTTTAAATATTACTGCAATGTAGCCCTCTTCCTCTCAAATTCAGCGAGTGAACGAGAAAAGAGAAGCGCAAGCAGTGTCGTAGCTACTGCCGTATCAGCCGTATCAATGATACGGAACCCCCAAGCTTCAGGGGCCCCGAAATGTGCAAGCAAGATATCGTAAAATGTTAAGGGACCCCCAAAAAAGAGCTCCCAATGAATTTTGATACGGGGCCCACTCAGGACTAACTACGACACTGAGTGCAAGCAAAAACAATTTTAAAAAAAAGATTATTCTTATGTATTAGATTGGAAGAGGGATTCTCGAACTTAATATAATAATATTTCAAAGTTTGTTATCAAGCTGCCACTCTCCGTTGAGAGCCGGAGGTCTTAACGGATTGTTCAGTAAAGGTGGGTGATTTTTCCATTGAACACATTGTTTATAATCAGTAATGTTAAAAAATATTACAGCAGTTGACTTGCTAACTGTATTGTCGTTTAAAATCGTTTAATGGAAATGCATGCTTGTGAAATCTTCAAAATTTATAAAAGATAAGGAATTTGTCTTGGACTTCCCTGCAACCCTAGTTGTGCAACGTAAAAATGAAGACAAGTTACATGGCTTACGCTTGCAACAACAAAACGGAATGTGTAAATTCAACGTATTATGTTGTTGAAAAAATTTCTTCATTTGGTAAACTCCTTAAAGCTGTTATGGTATGCCCTGTGGCAGAGGAAGAAATGAAACATGTGATATATTTTTTGATTAATTAGAAAGAGCGTTTAAACACAAAAATGAGCCCAAAGAATTACAATCCAAAATTGATATTTATGTATTATCGCAACCATATTGTCAAAATTATATGAAACAAAGCACATGGTTACCAATTCGCCTCGATTGACACATGCGAAATCAGGGTTGACAACTTGGCGAGTTATCTTGAAAGTTGTCATTGTTGTGATAGTACGTAAGTAAACAGATATATTTTATAAATATAATCTAAATATGTAAATTACTTATAAATATTTTTAAATATTTTGACTAATTGATAATTAAACTATGTATATTTATATATTTAAAAAAAAGGAATGCACACAATAATTTAAACATTGCTCTTTACAGAAAATGGATAAAATAAACAAATTTCCCAATGGATGGGCAGGGAAAAGAGAACTATTTAACGCCGGCATACGAAAATGTGAAAGAAAACATAGTGAAACCAAACAACCAGTTACTCTTAGACAGCCCAGAATAAATCGGAAGATTTTCCTTCTATCGTTTGGTCATAACTACACACACAAATTTATTATTATTATTTATTTTTTTGTATTTATGTATATTTCCGCGAAATGGCTCAAACAATTTTACTTTTTTCACAAGGATCGTAGTACAATTTCCCCCCTTTCATTGAAATCAAAACCTTGTGCGGTTCTTAAATTTTTCACACACAGGGTCCGTTAAAATTTCAACTAAAAAACTAATGATATCCATTGCCGGAACTTTGTTTGGCAAAGTAAGCGAAAAAATATTTTGTAATAAATTATTTCTATTTTGTGACGAATGGCGTTCTTACGTTTGATGTCCAAGGTAGATAGTAAAGCTGTTTTATAGGTAAGGTACCATTTTCCAAAACATTCTTAAACAAATAATTTTGTTAATGGTTTTTGTGTAGATTTTTATCTTAAAGCATCGCAATGCAGTTTATTAATATATATTATCAGAGAACATTTTTTTTTTTTTTTTGAAATTTAAGGCATAGGTGCACTTTAAAGAAGAACTGGAGGTCAGTGCAGGAGACATCACATACCTTACCACCAGTAGGTGAAGCAAAAAACTGTTCACTAAGAAAATATTTTACATTTTTGGATTTAGGATAGTAGATCTATATATATGTTCTGTATTTAAAAACGCATTTTCTTTTGCGTTAGAAACTTGGGAAAAAACCTGACTAAGAAGGGGTTAATTGTCTAGCCAACAATATAAAATAACATGATGATTTTTAATTTGTTTGTTTCTACAGTTCTTAATCAAGAATAATGATAACATTTAAACCAACTACAGAACATTAATTTAGTAATAAATCGAGTGGTTATTTACTACAATTTTTTGTAATTAGATTCATCTATTGTAATATTCTTGTAATTTATATGACGTGTTTTTCGTGCTTTGTGTTGTGTTATTTAGAAAATTTTAATTTAACAAAGGATAAACTTACCTAAATTTTTAAGGTTTGAGATTTTTCCTAAAAATCATTTTCAAATAAAAAATAAAAAAAAATCGTAAATAAATTTCTAAAACTCTTGTTATATTAAATAGGATTTAAATATATTTATTCATCATTTGAAAAGGGGAACTTTTATTTTTGGATAAAATTTAGTTTCAGAACTTTGTTTAGGTAAATACGAAGCATTTATACTTTTTCTTTGAAAATACAAAACTATAGTTTATTTAAATATAAATTTTTAAAAAGAGATACAATATTATATTTTTTAGATTACTTAAATTATGATAAAAAATAAAGTTTATATATTCAAACACACGACGCAAAATTATTCAATATTTCTTTATAAAGTCCTAGATCCATTAATTTATTTATGAATACTGTAGCCATTGCCGATACAGGGTTATATTTTAAAAAAAAGAAAAATAACTATTTTACTGTTACAAAATAAATAGCCTTATTAATCTGATCAAATATAAAGCCTTCTTTCATCCAAAACGGATAATGTTACGCACAAAATAAATTTTGGCTATATATAACCAAAATATATCGTGCAGACATGTATCTTATTACATTTTATTCAACATGACATACGCTGATATTAAGTTTAAAACATAAATCAAACAGACGTGTGCGCACATAAAAATTCACAAATGTGATTCGTTTACGAGAAGGAAGTTGGGTGGTGTATAATGGAGCCCCGGTTAATTTTCAACATTATTTATTGTAAAGTTCTCCCTTCCTCACCCTCTTTCTTTCTTTGAAACGGAAAAAAAAATATTAGAAAGATTTTCTGGATTTGACGGAAATGTGAAAAACCTCCTGAGGGCTTTAGTAAAGAGTTTCGTGGTACGTTTATGCTTAATAAAGGAAGATAAAAAGAAATATATAAGATGAAAAAAGCGAGATTTTTTTTCAAGAAAATTTCAGTTTAAGTCTGTAAATTAAATTCACTCATTAAAAGGTTATATTGATTTTTTTAATTGAAAAATTTTACAAAATTTAATTTTTAAAGCATTAAATCTAAAGAATTAAATTGGGAAATTGTGCCTAGTTTGGGAACCCTTATTTTAAACATGCGAATAAATGAAAACTATTTTCTTTTTGATATTTAGTATTAGTTCAATTATAATATACATAAAAAATTGTTTTAAGAATATCACTACAATAAAAAATATTTAAATACAATTTTTTGGCAAAAATTAAAAAAATTTAAATATTTTAAAAACATTTTTTTCAATGCATTTTCCAAATATAGCTAAGATTTTTTACTAAGAGGGACAAAAGTTTTAAAAATTCACTTTTTTTAAAAATTACATTTTTTTAAAAATTCAATTTTATTAATTACATTTTATTAATTCACATTTTATTAATTCAATTTTTTTAAAAATTTAAAAGTATAATTGAAAAAATTTTTTACCTGATTTATTAAATATGAATAAATCCATTGCTAAATATGTATTTCAAAATTCTATTGGGTCTTACGGAAGTTTTAGCTTATGAAAAAAAATACGTTTTAGTGAAAAAAAAGTTATTATGGGAACATTTTCATAAAAGGAAAAAAGGTTTGGGAATATGAAATTTTTTTTTTATAAATTATTAATTTTCCATTAGCAGAAATTACTTATAAAGTCCCTTTTCATAACTAAAGACTTATTTAAATGCTTTATTTATTGCTTGTGCATAAAATTCCCGGGGTTATTAGGAAAATATTCATGAAAATTTAAACCCTTTTATTGCGATGGCTTATCAGTATTGAGTTAATTGAAGTACAGTTTTAAATCAAGAAATTTTTTAAAAAATAATAATAAAAAAAAAAAATTTTTTGGAAAAGTTATTCAAAATGGTGCCATTCGGGCTTTCGTTGGTGAAATAGGAATAGTCTGTAACATTCCAGGTCCTAAAAAATACCAAAAAAGTGCAGAGTCAACCCAGGATATTTTGGAAAATCATATTACCTTCTTTGCCCTAAGCTGCCTCTAGATTTTTTAGGCGGAACAAAATTCTTTGAATTTAGTCAAGAACCAAATGTAGTTTTTAGAGAATTTAGAATGTTTTAACAAAACTGGCTTATTTTTCAAAAAAGGTGTACAGTTAGAGCTCCCAAAAAGTACATGTAATGGGTTGAGTGCTGTACTATTTTCGTAAGATAATGATCTAAAATCCTACAACTCTGTGTATATGAGTAAATTGTTTTTAAAAAATTTTTTTTTTTTTGAAAAAAAATTTAGAAAAAACACCTTTTTCCCCCCTTTTTGCAAAAGTAGTGAGTATATGAAGCCGAATGAATGGTATTCCAAAAAAGGGAGATACTTTTTTTTTAAACTTTTTTTTGTTTTATCTATTTTATTTTTTTAAAACAATTATATGTATCAAAATAAATGGGGTTAAAGAAAAAAATCAATAACAAAGAAAGGTAAGGCAAACTACATAAAATTTTTTGTAAATATTATTTCAAATATTTTTTGTCATATTTGTAGGCGTTCTTGTTGCCCATATCGGGGGGTTTTCAGCGTAAGTTAGAGGTGTGGGGGTTTCCCGAAATGATGAGACTTTTTTATAATTCTCAATATAAATTTTTTTAAAAGTTTAACTTTTATTATATATCGAACAAACGGATATTAAGGAGAAAAATAAAAACACGTGGCCGTAATTAACACAGATCGCGCAATTGGGTCACTTATCTATATAATTATATTATATCCGCCCACTCTCAATCTTTTTTAAAATATTCGCATTCAGAATATAATCTCCTACCTTGATTTCTTAAAAAACGGTCCCAAACCACTTTAAATTCATCTAAGCTGGCGTACAATGGTATGTACCTTTTATGAATGGCGAGATTTTCGTGATTCTTGGGAAGCCGTCAATTTACACTTCTATCTTTTTTGAACTGAACTTTTCTAAATTGCCATCCCGCACTAAAAATTCTGTCCTTTTTAAAGGTTATCTTATTTGCATCTATCCCCCGTTTCACTTCTTGATTTGGGGTTTGGGAAAAAAGCCATTAATCGTGGCCATCAAGGAACACAAGGTTATGTTAGAGAAAGGACGCGTGAGCCGTCACAATATGTCTTGAACGACTACAATGTTAGTAGAGTTTCTTTACTATATTATTAAAACGGACTTTACAACTTCGACTGACAATTCAATGATCATAATATATATATATATATATATATATATATATATATTCAGAGTAACCCTGAATGCCGTGTACAAACTTGGAGGGGAGATAGGGAACATCGTAAGGAGTCAGAATTACATGGAAAAGCATGGGCGGAAAAACATAGCTGGCGCTGTCCATAAGTTCGCAAGGTCAGAACATGTGATTTTCTCATTTAAGACATGGACAGCGTGCAATGAACATGAATCATTATACGAATGACGGGATGGCGGATATCCACTTCATTTACAACCTAGCCAACGGAAATGGACGTGTTTCTATTCGGTTGTATGGGAAAAGATACCCAACGAGGTGGCAACCGAATCGTCAAATGTTCACTGGTGTGTATGAGAACCTGGCGGAACATGCATCTTTCAGAGCCACGATTGATGACACGCCAATCAATTCTGAAATGGACCTGGTGGCATGAATATCCATCGATGTTGATACGATCCGTGTAGCACCCGATATTTTAGAACATGTCCGCCAACCCATGTCACGTCGGTGTCGTGCAGGCATACATACCAATTGTAGCAATATCAAACACCTCCTGAGATGCTTTAATGTCATTCTTTTAATTTATTCTTGTTTTTTGTTTTTGTGATAAAGCGTTTTACACTACATTCTGCATTGGAGCATTTCGGTCTCTGTGTCCCATTATCTCGTTAGGGCTAAGTTTAAGTCCATGCTTTCCTGTATAATTATGGTTCCTTAGGATGTTCTCCACTAACTTCCAAGTTCGTTCACGTCATGCAGGGACACCTTGTATGTATATAGCTTAACTCAGTAGCGCAACAGTCCATTAGGGTCAAGGCCTACTGTGACCAACTCAGTATACGTGACCATGGGCCCTGAGGTGCATCAGCAGATGTTCCGGTCATGTGGTCAGTCTGACGCAAATATTCCAGTGTTAAGTTCCCAAGCAAGCTTGGTTCTCATTTTATCGACCCACTGAAGAGATGAAAGGCTGAGTCAACCTTGCCCAGCCCGGGGTATGAACCTTGGACCTGTAGTGGGGAAGCGCAATGCACTACCACTCAGCTAATGAGCTTTAGTTGCTTATTATAGGATTTTAAAAGGGTAAGTGCAAAAAATTGTACTTTTTTAGACGCCGGTATAACAATTTATCCCGAATTAACGAACACAACGTTAAATCCCCAAAGAATTCCCGAATTGGTCCCAAATCTATTTCTTATCAATACTGTTAATATTTTTCCCAAATTATTCTCCATGAGCGAAAAAAATATACTGTTTATGTGTGAATAATTGAAAAAAAATAATAAAATACTTCATTTTTCAACATATCTCTTTCATTACTTCGATTTACAGTCGTTAATTTCACAAACCTGTCGTGCTAAATTAACATATATTCCCTTCCAACCAACACTTTTAACCC
>BMAV01017467.1:199944-234913 GCA_019973955.1 Trichonephila inaurata madagascariensis | reverse complement strand
ATCATGTGCAGAAAAAAAAACGGGCCAAATTGTATGAATGTTTACGCTTGTGAAACAAGCATACATT
Organism: Trichonephila inaurata madagascariensis; assembly: GCA_019973955.1. Classification (NCBI taxonomy): domain Eukaryota; kingdom Metazoa; phylum Arthropoda; class Arachnida; order Araneae; family Nephilidae; genus Trichonephila; species Trichonephila inaurata. Next base: position 234,846 of record BMAV01017467.1, on the reverse strand, counting down.
ATTCATTCACTCTAGTATGTACATATATCTATACGTCATTACAAATTTTATGTGTCTTTTTTATATGTGTCACTTTTTAACAGGTTCAATTGTGGTCTTATACTAATCCTCTTGGTGAAAATATACTTTAACTGTGATTTTAGTTTAAAAACCACTTTCCGTAGAGATGACTTATTTTTAACAAATGCAACTACTATTTAAGTTCCAGTCATTGAGTATGAGAGCGTTGATCGTTGCGCTGAATTCCAAGAGTTAGTAAACAGCGACTGATGCTCAGCGACTCCACGCATTCGATGGATAATCCATCAGCAAGTGGTTAAGTAACCAAATTTGGATCAGACCGTACCATCGTGCTGCAAGAAGGATCATACAAGGAGTTGCCGCTCCAGATAAGTACCTTCCGTAACTTAGCTATATGATTACGGGTTAGGATTTCATATTGCTCCCAGAGTTAAATCATAAAAGTGTATTTCATAAAGTGCTTAAGATTAAATAAAATTAACTATTTTATGATATCATGTCTGCTTCTTCCTCGAACTCAGTGACCTTCGGGCCTTGACAACTTCACGAAAATCAGTGGAAAATTAGGTTCTTCAATTTTTATTGGAAAATAAACAGTTATTCTGCTTTTAATGTAGTTTAAAGTTTTACTCTTACTTAATTAGAAGTATTTTAGAAATCTAAATTATGCTGATAGTACGTTTTACTTAAAGATAAAAGTGCATACTTTAAATCGCAAATTCTTGAAAATTTAAATTACAATACAAAAAGGACATATCTTGAAACTCTACTCGTCATATAACTTTGTGTGAAACTTTGTAAACATATTAATATTACACAAACAAATATTTTAAGGTATCCGACTACCCTAAAATCATAATTTTTTTCAAAAATTGACAATTTTTTTTATTATTTTATTTCATATGCCATCTTATTAGCTTCATAAAAACACCCAGGTTTTTATTTTCTATTCACTAGAACAAAAATTACAGGTGTTTTAGTAAAAGCAGATGACATAACTTTACACAATATGTCAAACTTTAAAATGCGTTTTACTCAAAAAGTGGGTTTTTTTTGAAAAACTCAAACGGAAACAGTGATTGCTCAAAAAGTTTGTAAAATAATTTGCTGAAATTTTTTGCGTATGTTTTATATAATAATAAAAGTGTTTTAACCTTCAGATTTAATAATCACTATTTTATTTCAAATTTTACAGTCCTTTATGTGAATACAATCACTTTTTTTTTTAAGCAATTTCATATAATCATTAGAACAAAGTGCTCTAGTTTTTGTAAAAATTAAAATATCTCTTATTCTGAAGGCCATTTAAAACATGAATAACAAATCAATACACCGAAGTTGAAAAACTGAAAATTTGTTCTTAAAACTTTTGTACAGAGCGGGCCCCATTTATGCAATTTTTTGTATATTTTCACCATTTTTTCCCCATTTTAATAAAAATAATTTCTTTTTTTTTTTTCGTTTTCAATTTTAGGATTTTTTTCCTTAAAATATACTAAATAAATCTAAAAATCCTAAAAAAATCCCCATATCTCCATTTTTTTAAAAAAAAGTTGTCGCAAGTAGTCGGATACCTTAATGAGAGATTTTGTGTGTTTTAATCAACGAAGTTATCACAAAAAAGTAACTTGTTAAAAGGAACGAGAGATTTCAGCGTTCGAAATCTTCGCCTTGTTACTCCACAAATTATAATTTCTTAGAAAAAAAATTCTCGATTTTATTACAAAAGCTCTCATTAAAATAAGAATAACAATACAATAAATAAAATTGGTGGTTGTACGATCAATCGATTTTTAGAAAAATTCCTTAAACTTACCATACCTTACGCTTATAAAGATTCGAAAAGTGCAGTTTGAAGAATGACACTCTTAGAAAAATAAAAGGTTATTTTTTCCCGTGTGTTCATAATTGCACAATAGTGTACAAAACGACATTTAACCAACCAATTGGATACCGACATGTATCCAATTTAGCACCTTTTTACAATTATTTTTTTTAAATAATCATAGAATGTGAACACAATTTTTTTTATTTCTTACTTTACAGCAGTGATTCCCAAAGTGGTCTATATTGACCCCCAGGGGTCTATGACTACCTGTAAAGGGTCCACGCTGGCGAAAAAATAATTTAGGGGTCCTCGAGGTGTAAATAGGGGTCTATAATAGTGGCTCTCATTAAACCAGATCATGACTTTAATCTTTAAAAAAAAATATTTGATCTAGTGGAAACCAGATTTTACCAATTTAACTCATGTATTTACTAACTTTAGTGAATATAATATTGGAGGTCGCAAATTTTCTCAATTTGTCACAGACAATCTGTCAACATTCAAGAGCCCTATAATCAGATTTTGAAACTAGGTTTGAGATTGCTTCTGTTTTTATAGTAATACAACAGTGGACAATGAGATAGAATTCATGTAATCACATTGAAAAAAAATGTCATATTACAGTAGCATCAGAATAGGCACTAACGATCGTAAAATAAAGTTTAGAAACAGATGTCAGCAATTCTGGCTTTAAAAAGACATATCTGTTATTTGTCACAAATTATGGAATACCCTGAGAGAGTTTTTAATTACTTTTCCTAGTGAGAAGGATTTTCAAAGAGTTTGCCAATCCAAAAACAAAAAAAGAGGAGAGGGGGAAGATAGGAAATGGACACTTACTGACAAAGGAGATTTAGGGTTAAACCTGACTAGATTGATATTAAATACTGAAAATTTGTTACTGAAGCACCAGATTCTCCCTCTCATTAAAAACATTTGTTTGTTGTTCAGTTATTTTATGTAACAGTTGTTTTATGTATTAAATTAATTTAATTTAATTCATTAACATGTGCTTAAGTTTTAAACGCTATACTTCACAACAGTTAGAAATTTAATTCTATTAAAGTAAGTAGGAGTACCAGCTGTCAAAAAGACGTTTAAGTTGATAAGTTTTCAAAAACCCAATATTATAGGTATAAGCAGGGGTGTACCCGAAACCGAAAAACATGTTAAGGGATCTATGAGACAAAAAAGTTTGGGAACCTCTGCTTTACAGTGTTAAATTTCAGGAACTTTCGCGAAATATATTGGAAAGTTTTATGATTTTGCAATTTACTATGTACTATCTCACGAGTTTCCTCTTTTGAAACTAACCTGGGTTTTCTTAGATATTATTCCAAAGTTCCTGATTGCAGAAATTTCCAGTTCTGTTAGAAATTGAATTCTAAATGTCAACTACATTAAAGATTTAGTGTCCGCATTGAAGGATTATCAGCGTTCCAGGTAGTTTCCATCCCAGCTTGTATTCTGGGAGATATGTAATACCTTCAATTATTACATATTATGTATAATCACGTAAGAAGGTCTTTCCGTCATTAATTTAGTTATTTTATTAATTAATCAGATCATAATAAATTGAGATTAGCTAGTAAATTCTTAATGATATGAAAAAAGAAACTCTACTACCGTGTCGGGTTCGATAAGATATATTTATGGAACATAATTTTTGGAATTAGTGACTTCACTGGTAGTTTCATTGGAAACTTAAGAGTAGATCATAAAAATAATATATAATTTACTTAAGGTATACCACTACGTTCGAAACCGTGATTTTAAAAAAGCGCACAAATGGATAATTTTCCTGATATTTAGTGCCACTTAGATTAGAATATATGTATATAGTTGTTTAGACATTATGACAAAAAAATTATTTAAATGCAATATTTTGGCAAAAAATTATAACTTAGAATAACCTATTTTCAAAACGTTCTCCTTTTATAAAAAATGCTTCTATAATAATAATATGTTCATTGTAAAAAGTAAAGATTTTCCAGAGGGCCTGAACTAGGATTTTTGAAAATTTCACATTATTTTCAGAGTTACTACCAATTGAAAAAATTATCGGCTTTTTTCCTTAAAATTTCTCCCCTCTGTTGTACTAAAATATGGATAAATCCACATCTAAGTTAAAAATTTTAAAAGTCTTAGTTCAGTCTCTGTACAGAGGTCTGAGCTATATGCAGTCAAAATATTTTTATTATAGAGGCATTTTTCATAAAAGGTGAATGTTTCGAAAATTGGTTATTTTATTGTTTTGTCAAAATATTGTATTGAAATAATTTTTTACTATAATAACATTCCTAAAACAATTTTATACACGTATTCTAATCTAAGTGACACTAAATATCATAAATATTATCCCTTTATAATCTTTCAAAATCATGGTTCCGAACGTAGTCGGATACCTTAAAGCTTTTAATATGAAATTTGCAATCACAATTTTGTTTCTTGTTATATAATGGATAACTATACAAATATTGAGCAGTTTAATTACTATTATTCTCAGAATTATTCATTTTGAAGAAATATCTTATAAAGCTATGCGAATGCATCATCTAGTTTTCAAATAAATAATTACAAAAATTGTGTAAGCTCTAAAATAAAGCTTTGAAAAGTGACATACGAGATCTCAAGTATTTTCTTTTGAAGTCATAATTTATACTTTTAACGAAATTAAAACATTTTCTGCACTCATTTGTTACACAACACAAGAGTACAGTTCTAACTGATAGTTTGAAAAATAACTTCAAAACTCCAAAGATAAAATACACAGTAATATCTAAAATCTTAACCCAAACAGCTGCTTAACTTGTTGGTAATAAATCAGATGGAGAATGAAGAAAGAATATCGGGGATATTGAATATACTGTAATGTGAATAAAATGTTATAAAACAAACTAACCGTATATTCGTGAGTTGCGTGTCAGAAATCATTTTATAACCACTGAAACATTTTGATCAATATTCATACATCTCAAGTTTGCAAAAAAGAATATTAATTTATTTAAAGCTTTTAGTTCTACCTGAGTTTATCATGTAGAGCCGATCGATACATTTTTAGCTTCCTACAAACATTTCGGCTTTGGTTGTACAATTAATAATAAATTAGCGGCTTCATAAATAATTAGAGGAAATATAATGAATTTAGCCAAGTGTCATTAAACTGTTAAAAGCCTCTTTGAAGAATATTGCATATTCCAAGGTCTATAAGGCAAATTAAATTAAAATTTCTCAAACGTGAGAGATTTCACTAATTGTATTAATGCTATTTTCGCCACATAAACAGGAGCGTGAACTTAAGGTATCCGACTACGTTCGGAACCATGATTTTAAAAAAGCGAATAAATGGATAATTTTCATGATATTTCGTGTCACTTAGATTATAATATATGTATATAATTATTTTAAGGACATTTTGACAAAAAAAAATCATTTAAAAAGAATATTTCGGCAAAAAATTAACTTAGAATAACCTTTTTTCGAAATGTTCTCCTATTGTGAAAAATGCTTCTACTGTAATAATATTTTTCCTGTATATAGCTCAAACCTCTGTACAGAGGCTCAACTATGATTTTTGAAAAATTCACATTATTTTCAGAGTTTCAACCCATTCAAATAATTATTGGCGTTTTTTTTTTTCTTAAAATGCCTCCCCTCTGTTGTCGTAAAACATGGATAAACCCACTTCTAAGTTATATATTTCAAAAATTCTAGTTGAACCTCTGTACAGAGGTTTGAGCTATATACAGGATAAATATTATTATAATATAGAAGCATTTTTCACAAAAGGAGAACATTTTAAAAATGGGTCATTCTATGTTTATTTTTTGTCAAAATATTGCACTTAAAGAATTTTTTACTGTAATAATATTCTTAAAACAATTTTATATCCTTTTTCTAATCCAAGTGACACTAAATATCACAAATATTAACCATTTATTCGCTTTTGCAAAATCACGGTTCCGAACGTAGTCGAATACCTTAACTACCGGTTAAAAGTTACGCGTATCGCTCCCCAATGACACCGTTTTCACGTGCGCGTGCGTATCTGATATATTGGGGGAGAGGATGGGAAATGAAAAGGAATAAATAAGCAAATACTATGAATTAAGTAAATCCTTGGCAAACACTGTCAAGGTTATTTTATTGCATTCCAAAGCCTTTGGAATAATTTTATGGATAGCAGTGCACAGAAAAAATCGTCCTTCGGGAAAGACTTATAATATACGTCTGAGACAATTATAGTTTTCCTTGAGCGAGATGTTACTATACGTCGGTGGTTCTTAAGAGGTTTGAGTCGTGTTGTAGCTTTAGAGTCTAAGTATAGTGTTATTGAATTCATTACACATTGTTATTGTATGGAAGAGGGGGCGCGTTGAAAATTATAATTGAACATTGGGTCGCAACCTGTAAAAAAATACAACAAGCGCAGATCTAGGATATTGATCCTATATACTTATTGTTACTGCTTTCTCAATTCGAGAAGGTGGATTAGATTAAGCTTTCGAAGCATATGTCAGGGAAAAAATATATATTTTTTAAAAAATAAAGGATCAAATATTTAAAATATAGATAATAAATGATGAAATAACTTTCTTTAAAAATGCTATTGCAAATTTGGAAGCATTTTTATAGAATGCAGCCGGTGACTCCAATTATTTGAATAATAACAAATATAAGGAAAGGACGAATGGGTGACTACACGAAAACAAATCAAAGTATACACACAAGGAAATATTATCATATTATTTACAATAGAGCAAAACGCATTCGTTTAAAGCAAGTCTTACAAAGTTCTAGAAATGGCTTTCGAGAACAGTTCCATTCGCAGAAAGAAAAACAAAATTTACTTCTCTTACTTTAGTCAACGCACAAGGAGGATCTAATCTCAACTGAGGTCAGAGAGTAATGGTAATATATAGAAGGATAGGTCCTAGAGACTTATTGACAATTCTTTGGCGATATCGTATTTTTTGGTAAATTTGTCACACTGGGGGCGATAAATTTAATTATATAGTAACCCAGGTCATATCTTTTATGGTTGCCATGATCCTGTTTTTCAAGTTTATGCTGGGAAGTGAACTTTATCTGTAAAACTCAACCTTTCCACAAGAGCACAGCTGCAGGGAAAACAACATACGTAATGTGTTTCAATAGGTGCATAATTTTGCAATATTAGATGTCATAGTATGTTGTGCATTTATGTATATTGTTTTCTTTTTATGTATAATAGTTTAAATAGTCAGATGATCAAATTTCCTAAGTTAAAATTTTTTTAAGTGTATATTAACGATAAATTTATTTACGAAATAAAAACTGTATTTCTCAAGAGACCTATTCACTTCTAGTTCGGCAATTAATGGTTATTAGCTAATTGGAGCATTTAATTAGCCAATTAGCATTTAAGGGTTTAATCAACTACGAGAATCAGCACTAGATGTGTGCAATTTAACAAGCTTTTTAAAAATATCTAGAAATGATTAATTTTTCTTATTAATAAATTTTTTTCATTTTTTGTAAAAAAAATTTAATTCATTAGCATTTTGACAAATAATTTGTTATTCTGATTGTTGTTGTTTTTCAATGATCAATGGAATGAAGTAAGAGTATTGTTTTTTGAAGGAATACGTGTTACAACACGCAATACAATTTAAAATGATTTATGAATAATAAATCATTTCTTTCTTTTTAAAAAAAAAACTCCCATCCATATTTTTTTAGTACTAGGTATGTGCAATATTTGTTTTATTCGAACAGGGGTAACATTTTTTTTTACAGAAGAAAACACTGAGAGATTTTCAAATAAGCTCATGCGTTATATTTCTACAATAGTTTTACATTAGTAGCATGAAAAATGGGATATATGCCAAACACAAGAATATTACACTCCATAAAGTTCATATCTTATATATAACAATGTGTAACCAAACAATGTTTATGTGACAACAATGTTTATCCAAGACTATAATGAAGCATATCAATTATAAAATAAAATTACGAATACTTATTTCTGCTCTTGCGAAAGTTATTTTAAGATTCAAACGTTTGTTTAAAGTACCATATTTATATATATATATACACTTTATTCTATTTAAACATTTTATCCCTTTAAAATTTCTAATTATTTAAAAAAAATTTAAAGCTCATCACTTATTTATTGATCATTAAAATCGATCATATGAGGCAACACCATAATTACTGGATCCGAGTCTCGTAATTCTGAATCACAGTCACTGAACGATGACAACATCTAAGCGAGTACCACACTTCCACACCACTACAATGTGTAAGGACATTGAGCCTTTGCATATTTAATGAGAATCAGTCCATCTACACGACATTAGAGCTTCATAGAGTCGATGTTTGAAAATATGAATTCACACATAAAAGTTATACTTAAGTTAATTCAAAATTTTTGTAAACGCACAACAATTAAAGATAAGTAAAGAGTTATACTTTATGTGACTTCACAGTTAAATCATAACCACAACCGCTTGTTTCTAACCAATCAGTTCAAAAATTCACGTGATGTCATAGTCACACGCAGTGGCGCAGTCAGGAATTTTTCAAGGAAGTGGAGGGGGGGGGGGCCAGAATTGAAAGACCATCATTCTTGTATCACATGTTCCAACACGCCGCCAAACATATTCTTCTGATTTTATGAATTTTCGGGGACAGAAAACCGAAAACAATTAATTATTGAATAAATAATTAGCATCATTTAATAAAATTACTTATTAATTGCAAATATTTTATTAAATTTTATGTACTATTTACATAGAATTATAATCAATCGAAAAAAATCAAGGTGTGATCCCGTGTGTGCACCATTGGTCACACGATAAAAGCAATCATGTGTTTTCAACTAATGGGCCAAATTCATGTGACGTCATAATCACATGATAATGATAAACACTTGATTCTTATTTAAATGTTTGCTAAAATACTCTAATTTGTTTAACTTAATTATTTACATAATATTTCTACTTTCAGGTACGTCTACAAAATACTAATATAATTCACACATAATCATTCATATCCATTTATATTGGTTATTTAATTTCTTTGCTATTTTTCTTGTGTGATTGACAACGTATTTATTTTAATTTTCTTAGTAAGAATCTAGTGTCCTTTTAAGATTCAACTTTAAAAAAAATACCTTTAAATCTTTTCTTTAAATACCTATAATACTTTATCCTTTTAAAAGTATAAAATAAAAAGAAAAAAAATATAGAAATAGAAAAAAAATCGAATGTATAAAATATAAAAAAATATAAAATAAATTTTTTCTCACCAAAAATTCATTTATTATTTTATTTAAGATAAGCTTCAAAATTTTACTTTAATATTATTTTTCTCGAAATATTTTAAGCCAAAGAAGACAAAACTGCAACAAAAATAGAAACAAATGTATAAATTATACATATTTACTCTTCTTTCTTCTTTTAAATAGTATATATCAGGGGTGGCAAACCTTTTTGGATCAACGTGCCATTTTTTTCAAAGTGTCTAATGACGTATAGAGTGCCGTCAAATAATTTTTACTTGTGATTAATGGGAAAATAATAAAACTAAATACGCGCGATTAACACAAGACTCTACTTACTATGAAAAAAAAATACTTTTTGCGCTGTATAGTTATAAATGTTTTAGTTTTTCGAGTAATTCAAATTAAGGTAAATTAGTGTGACTTCTGTTGTTGCAGATAGGATAACAAATAACTTATACTAGAGTTGCAAGATGTTACTTTTTGTAGAATACATGCTGAATTTGAGTCATCTGCGAAACGGTTTCTTAACAATTAATTATTTTTGCTGTGATTCACTTTTTTTTTTACAAGAAGGTTTGTGATTTGTTTCAAAATAGCGTTTTACAGATGATGTTTTGCGTACCACTATTCCAGAACACATAAAAAACATACCGCTTTGTCACCTTGACTAATATAATACCATGTTTTTCGGTCCACCAAATTTGAAATTCTCTGTTACACTTACTAACTTGCACTTTGTGTTCTTTTGCTGAACTAGCCATGTTAAACAACAGTTAAAAATCGTAAATATAACACAGGTAAATTTTAAAATACAGTTGTGTTAATGAAACTGACTGTGTTATGAGTTGACAAAATTTACATCACAAGCAAGTGTGCTCCCCTATCACTCACGTTTGTTCGGAATACTTTATAGTGAATTTTAAAATTTTGAAAAAATAAACGCAAACCATTTTGATCACTGACGTGCCATCAATGGCACGCCATCCCTGGTGTATACATTACCGAAAAGACCAAAATTGGAAAATGCCACTAATCTCCTGTTGATATCGACGTAAACCAAATACTTTGGTGAAAGGTCAAAGATTAGGTTACATTAATCCACATTCGAATTATCATCGGCATGTTGTCAAACACAGATAAGCTCTAAAAGGACTGTTGATTGCATTACATTGGTGTAGAATGCTTTAAGTAAAGCTTTATTTTGTGATAAAAATACAAATCCAAGGAATTTAAATTTCTGTAAAATTTCTATTCACCCTGCGACATAGCCATCGTTCGATAGCTATGTCGTAGGGTTTCCGCGTAAGTTAGAGGTGTGGGATTCTCGGAATGATGAGACATTTTATAATTCTTAATATGACTTTTATTAAGAATTTAACTTAAATTACTTAGATATCGAACAAACTTATATTAAGTGAGAATAAACCACTACACGTAGTCTTAACAAACTCGTATCGCGCAACTAGATCACTTATCAATATAAATATATTATATCTGTGCCTCATCACAATCTCAATAATATACTAGCGTTCAGAATATAATCTTCCTACCTTGATGGAATACTCAACGGTTCAATTACTTTCAGGTAGACTGATGGGCTCGTGTGCAATAGTATGCACCTTGTAGTTATGGCTGGATATCCGTGGTGCTTTGGTAGGCCGTCAAAATACACTTCTACCTTTTCCGAACTAGCTTCCTCTAAATGGCCATCTTTGCTCACTAAACTTTCTATCCTTTTAAAGGTTATCTTATTTGCATCTATGCTTCGTTTCACTTCTTGGATTTCGGTTGGAAAAGTTTTGCCATTAATCGTGGCCGTCAAAGAACGTAGAGGTAATGTTAGAAGAAGAACGCGAGAGATGTCACAACCCTTTCTTGCTAAAAAATAAATCAGACTTTGCAAACAAAAGAATGTAACGCTTAAGGAAATTTGTTCCCGTAATCAGTTCGTAAGTTGTAAGCAAAAGTTTCTTTCTAAAGATGAGATTTCTTCGCAAGAAATGTCGCCTTTCGAGCATTTGCAAGTGACTCGAAAAGTAAGGGATACGACTACATACGCTTTAATTGTAGAAAAAAATGTTCCACAACCAAATGCAGTGATAAATACAAGAGAATTTTGTGCAATCCAAGGTGAAGTAACATTTTTAATTTTTAAGAACATAAGATTGTATAATGCTAATCACATAAGTCATGAGTAAGTTTATTGTTAGTATTATATTTTTTGACTTAGAACTCACACTGCTTAGTTTCAGAAGTTTATTTACATGTGTTTTACTTAAGCTTTCTTCTATTTTAACATAAATTATATTATTTCTATTTTTTCACAAATCATGTTATTTCTCCTGTTTAGATATAAATCATATTCATTCTCCTATTTTGATAAATTACTCATTTCTCCGATTACTGACACATATTATATATGTTAAAAAATTAAATTTTTGCCTTAGCTCAATGAAAGACTCCGGTGGCTTAGAGGTAGCATGTTCGCTTCTCGAGCCTAAGGTTGTAGGTTCGATTCCGGCTGGAGTCAATAGATTTTTTGGATGCCAAAATCGTAGGTATGTAAAAGATCTCTTGAACATCAATTTGGTTCTGGTACTCCCGGCAATATTTAGCATACGACTAGAACTTGAATTAAAAATTAATTCAAGCGTCCAAATTTAGTAGAGAGGCCACCACTAGAGGGTGCCACTATGAAATGGCTCTCACATTTAGCGACTTACCATGTCTGCAAAGGTTAAGTTGCCAAAATGCAGCAGCATTGAAGAAGAATTTTTACTACTTCCTGAATATCAAAATTTGCCAGTGTAAGTGAGAAGTAAAGATATTTAGCAAACATTTCGCACCTACACCAAGTTGCTATATGAATGCTGACATTCACAGAAAATATTGACGTTTGCTAGATATTCGTCTTAATCAATAACATATTAACACTCAAATTTTTTTTCATATTGTGTTAGTAATTAAGTTTTTCCAGGATTATCTAAATTATTTTAGTTTTTATTGTAAGTTAGAAATTATCTATTTCAATAACTATTTGTTATAACATACTGTGTGAAATTACTGTGCAAGACGAATTTTATAAAAATTAAATTTTCAACAGAAATTAAAAACATTAAGCTATACTAAAACCAAACATGAGACCAAGGTATCCGAATGGTAGTGATCTCGAACTTTTGACCAGTATCATTTCTGTCAAATCACCGAATCGAGTCCTGATGTCACTAAAGACCTACCGTATAGACTGGCCACTGTGCAATGAATCTGAGGAGGTTCAAACTTTTCACGTTGGTGAAGTGTGAAGTTTGGGGGAGGGGGTTGCCAATTTAGGAGTCATTCTCATTATTTACTCGAGTTTCAGAATTACAAGATGTAACATTAGTAGCCTTCGTGTTGTTTCTGTGTGTCTAATTAACATATAAACAATAATAAATAAATAAATTAAACCTATCCATTAATGTGTGAATATTACTGTTCCAGAATAGAACTTAAACAATATGTTAGAATTAAAATAATCCTTCCATTAAAAATATTGCCGTTTAATTCATGGACCGTCATATAAATTTTTATCAAGTTAATCTGTAATTATTTGATTATTGTTAGCTTTAATAAGGTTTGAATAGTTAAGGTAAAAAGTAATATCTGATATCAACTCTCTCGTTATTTTTAGCAAAAACAAATAGATCATCAATCTATGTACCTGTATATAAATAAGCGTCATTATTATCAATATATTGCTATTCGTATTAAAAGGTAAACATGAAAGTAAAACATAAAGCTAACAGGTTCACTTTTTCAACCTACAAGACAAAAATTCATGTTTCACTACTTGCACATTATTATCATGGGTTAAATGTAACTAAACCTCATTTGAATGTCTTTGATAATTTTTTTAAATCTCATTAAAAAAAAATTTATGTATATTAACGACATATTTAAAACGAGATAAACAATTATTATCCACACAGGTTATTATCCACAATTATTATCCATACAAATGCCCTTATGTATATAAAATTTTTTTAAATATTTGAATGATTAGCTTAAAATTTATCCTGTATCTATAAATATGTCATAGTTAACTCCTCGTAAAAGCTAAAACAGATGTTATCGGTCATCATCTTAAAAAGTAGAAAATTCATAACAATTTCCTCTGGGCTATTGCATAACCTAACATCATTAACCGGCTAACAATTAACCACATTTATTTGCATATTTATAAGAGTAACTTGAAGAATAACGTAGTCTTAGTAAAAGAAATATAATATTCAAGAAAAAAAGAAAAAATATTCTTATACTTATAAAATAAAACTACTAAGAATGAAAACAAACCTCAGAATATATAATATATAAAAAAAATGAATATTTACAATATTAAAAGTTCTTCAATGAATAAATTCAAAAATTTTATTTGCGTATGGAAATACTTGAAATACGCCACTGAAATGTCTCCGGAGGTTTCTTAAAATAAAAATAACTCCCGCCGTACTTAATGGAAATGAATATATTGCAAGAAAAACTCCAAAATATAAGCCGTAGTTGCTGCATACTGAAAGAAGAAATAAGATAGCAAACGAGATTATTCTAAAAATAGAATATTCATACGCTACTCATCAAGGATTAAGTAAGATTAAAAAAACAACTTATACTCATAGTCTCGCAAATGCGTATTCAGAAAGAAAACAAGTCATACGTTTTTTTATTTTTTTATTTTTTTTTATAATTATTATTATTTATTTTAACGTAATCTCCTTGTCAGAAGGAAAAAAAAAATACGAATGAATATGAAGAAATTAAAGAAAGATAAAGAAAAGCAAAACAAATTATGGGGAGCAAAAAGAATCGCTGTAAAGGAAAGAAAATATATTATAAAGAGAATTTTAAAGGAAGGAGGAGGGGATTAGAGAATGATTTCACTCTCAAATTGGTATATTTCAACTTAATGCAAGTCATTAAAAATTTAAGCTGTGAGGTAGGCAACACTTAATGTAGTGCTAGTGTTTATATTAATTAGTTTGCCATAATAAACAGTTATTTGTTTGATTTAGTTGAAATAGTTTGATAGTTGAGATAAATGATAATACTCTATATTTTTATTTGATTCGATGCATTTACTTATATTAATGATATGGCTTCAATGGCGAAGGGTAATATGCAGCTTCACTTGAACAAGGAATCACTAGACCTGAAGACTGACTAAACCTCAGTGTATCCCTGCAGACATTAGCTGAGCATAATGGTACGGTCTTCACGCGTTGGATAACCCTGACAGAAGAAAACTCTCCCGACGTACTTTGCCCATTCCGTCTTGCTAGTTGATGCTGATTACCGATAAATGCAATATTTGGATATTGACTGACAGTAGAAGCTCTGTACAATATCTAAAGAAATGACTGAAAATGTGCGACATGGTCGACCTTCGTTGACCATATCGTTGGGTTTCAGCGTAAGTTAGAGGTGTGGGATTCTCGAAATGATGAGACATTTTAGAATTCTTAATATGACTTTTATTAAGAATTTAACTTAAATTACTTAGATATCGAAACAAACTTATATTAAGTGAGAATAAACCAAAACACATAGTCTTAATTAACACAGATCGCGCAATTAGATCACTTATCAATATAATTATACTATATCCGCCTACTCTCACAATCTTAATAATATATTGGCATTCAGAATATAATCTTCCTACCTTGGTTTCTACACAACGTCCAATCCACTTCAGATATTTCTCTAGGCTGGCGTACAATGGTATGTACCTTGGATGAATGGCTAGATTTTCGTGATTCTTAGGTAAGCCGTCACTTTACACTTCTATCTTCTCTGAACTGAACTTTCTCTAAATTGCCCTCGCGCTCCCTAAAACTTCTGTCCTTTTAAAGGTTATCTTATTTGCATCTATCCCTCGTTTCATTTCTTGGATTTGGGTTGGAAAAGATTTGCCATTAATCGTGGCCTTCAAAAAACACAGAGGTTATGTTAGAGAAAGGAGATGTCACAAATGTATGACAAACCTAACTAGAGTATTCTAGTACTTCTGTCTGGACTTGGATCTAGCAATTTGGTATGCCACCAGTGGATCATTTCCCATGTTGGGATGTACTGTAATGAGGCTGCAGAAACACTTGTAAGAAATGGCCGTGATCTTTCGATCACAAACTCTACAGATCTAACCTTTATGGAAATCCACTCCCTCCATAAAAGTAAATTACTCTCTACATGGTGCCTCTCCTGCCAGATCATAAATGGTATGCCTTTCCCAAGACTAACTATCGTGCAGTAGCCCAAGGCTCTCCAGTCAGAATTGGAGAGGCTTAGTAGTGGACATTTGAGACCTATCAAGTTCCAGAATGGTGAAAGAATGTTTACCCCATGTTCATGTTCCCTTCCTGCCAGCCCTTCTCATCTTTCGTTCTTGGGTAAGGAGGCTGAGGAGTGGATTTTCGAATTAAATGGGTGACGAAATGTTTTGGACCTGGTGTAAGAAAGCATACACCTGAGGAATAAGCAACACAACAACATTTATATTCGTCACAAATGTATCGAAGCACAACTTAATATGTTGGCATTACCAAATGTCCAATAATTTATAATTGATTATATTAAACTGATATCAGATGGCAAGAACACACACACACATATCTGAAAAGATACTGCAGTTCCCAGATATTCACACTACTCCACGGGAGATTTGATGACTTTCATCTTGAAAGCATGTTGTTTCAGGTTTATGTGAGTTCTTTTGAGAACATTTTAGTTCTGAAATGAATCAAGTGACGAAAATATATGTGCTTTTACTTAAAACTGTCTTCACTTAATATTAAATTATAGGACCCAAATTTGGAATATTTTTACTGATATGAGAGAATTGAAACATTAATAATATATTCTTGCTTCACAATCCTATAGAGAACTTCATATTTTACCATACTCCTTATTTTTTTTTATTAGATTCGATCCCTTTATTTTCTACAATAAAATGTGTTTCGTATTTTTTGTCCTAGTCCATAAGGCTAAATAAGCTTCCACTTTACGTGTTAAATTAAAAAATAAGTATTTATGGAATGTTTTGAAGTTTTAAAAGTGCTATAGTTTAAAGAAATGTATGAATTATGATATTGCAAATTTTTATGGTAATTAAGATATTTTACTGTCTGAAAATTTTCTCTACGATTAGTTCAAGCTTTCATACATTCGACAAAGACAGTCTAAACTCATTTTTTTTTTACACCAGTGATACTCAACCTGAGGTCCGCCGGCCTTTTATGAGTGGCCACGGACATAGCTTATTGCGCTAAGAAATTCAATTATTTAAGAACAATGCAGTAAAAATTTAATGGGAATTCTATCAGTCAAATAAACGAATCTATTAATTTCGTTATCAATTCGCTTTTGTTTATAGTGCAGTGTAAACAAGAGGCTTTGTCATGGGTGAAAGAAATTGAAACTGCCCCATAACTCATTAAAACAGCGTTTCTCAAACTGTGGGGCGCGCCCCCCCTGGGGGGGGGGGGCATTGCAACTCTACGAGGGGGCGCGAGCATATTGAAAAGTCGAAAACAGACGATTATTTTAAAAAATAATTTAATGAAAGTAAACAAACAAAGTACATTCTGACAAAATAAAAAATAAAGTACACATTTATGCTGATATAATTCACTCATAAATGTATCAGTGCTACAAAATGTATATTATAATTAATTTAACAATGTGAAGTTAAGAACAAGTTTTATAAATAGCAGTGACCCCATGGGATTGTCATACGTAAAATTATACACAAAACGTAACACTTATCTTCATAATTTGTACGGTTTATAATAAACCCCTTAACTGCCAAATAAAAGTTACGCTATTAGTTTCCCAATGCCAATTGTTTTCAACGTTAAAATATAAGATGTATTGAGGGGAGGGAGGGAGTAGGAATAAAGAAGGAAATAATCTGAAATAAGTAAGTACTTCGCAAACATTGTCAAGCTCCTTTTATTACATTCCAAACCTTCGAAAATATTTTATGAATAACAATGCACAGAAAAGAGCGTACTTCGGAAATACGTATATTTACGTCAGGGGAAAATGAACGTTTGGCTGAGCGAGACGTTTATATACGCCGATGGCACTTCAGAGGTTAAAGTCGGATGGTAGTTTTAGCGTCAAAGTATAATATTATTGAATTCAATACATTGTTATTATATGAGGGGGCGCGATGAAAATTATGATTGGATATTGGGTCACGAATATTGAAACTTTGAGGAGCACTGTATTAAAAGATGCATAAAAATAAATATTTTGTGTATGTGTTTGATAGAAAGGTTAATATAATATTAAAGAAAAAGCCCCCCCCCCAATGACATTTAATATTTTGATTAATTTTTCTTTGGTGTTGGTGCTTTTTTCTCCATTATCCTCATGCTGCGGCCCACCCATCTATGTGGCCTGGCGGGAAAAAAGGAATATCCCTGTTTTACACTACCTCACATGTGGACTTTGAGTCACAGTAAAATTCAGTACAACTCCATTATTACACAGGAATGTCTTTTTTTTTTGTCGGAACTAAGATTTAAACCCACAATTTGACTGGAATATAACCATAAATAATATTCATGTCTTTCAACCCTTAACTGGTTTGCCCGTACGTCGTACGGGCTACCGATAGATGGCCCCAACTGGTTTGTCCTTGCGTTGTATGGCACTAATAATTTCTTCTTTTAATCTTTGATTTGTACATATTCGCCAAAAATAATGCAAACGTGGCTGCATTTGTAATTCTTTAAATAATTAGTTTCAATCAATTAATTTTTGTTAATTATAATTAAGCTATTGTATTGTCATCCAAAATAATCATGTATACAAAATTTCAGTTCAACTGAATGCTTTAAGACGCGAGGAAAAAAAAATATTTTAATGTTTTGACCCAAGTCGCTAAAAATGAAGCCAACGTGATTGTATCTGTAAATATTTCAATAATTAGTTTCAATCAATTAATTTTAATTAATGGTATTTAATTTATCGTATTTTCACCCAAAACGATCATGTATAGAAAATTTCAGCTCAAATGAGAGCTTTAAAATGTGAGGGGAAAAAAACCTTTTAAAGTTTTTACGCAAGTCGCCAAAAGTAATGCCAACGTGGCTGTATCTGTAATTCTTTGAATAATTAGTTTTTATCAATTACTTTTTATTAATTATAAGTAAATTACCATATTATTATAAAAAAATTTTTCGCGTGTATAAAATTTCAGCTCAATTGAGTGCTTTAAAATGTGTTTTATCAGCGATTGAAAATTTGAACAAGATATATGGAGATAGTGAACTAAGAGTAAGAAATGAAAAAATTCGACTTTTTTTTGGAACATCCCGTCACTTATTTCTTTAAAATATATATGTTTATAGAAAAGATTCTCAGATTCTACAGGAAGAAAAAGCAATGACGCATAGAAGAAATCCAATGTTACTATTAAAGTTTTGAATTCACGTTTGGCTACAAAAACTATTGATGGTTATCTTCATTGTTTTGAAAGTTTATCAAGTAATAAAGACACCTTAGTTACGTCTGCTTCATCTAATGTCCGCAATTTTCCGAAGAAGCCGCAGAAATCAGGCGCCATTATTAATCCCAAAGGCCTTTGGTGGAATCAGGTCATTAACTGGGAAATCGGAGGGAATTTCATGGTGTTAACAGGATTAGTAGGGCCAGAAGATTATAAATTGTTATCGCGTCATTATTTAAGGCTGTTTTCGCCAAATGTACGAGAGCGTGAGCTAAACGCGGAGCAGATTTTCATTCAGGAAAAATATCTCAATTTTCGTGCAATTTTGAAACATTGTAATTCAAACACATCTGTTTATAATCTAGCATTTTAAAAATTTCAAAATATTGCACAAATATTCCATTCTTCATTGTAAGGGGGTATAAGGGGATAGCTCATTAATCATTATGGTATAGGAAAAAAATTGCGAAACACATTTTATACCAAAAAAAAAAATTGGATCAGTAGTATGTAAAATGAGTACTTAAAATGTATAAAATAGGATACTCTCCGTATTCCATCAATATCCAAATGTATCGGTATTTCTGATTCACTTTTCTTATACATTTTTGCTTTTGGAATAGTCGTATGTAAGAAAATCCCGAATCCAACGATTGAGCGGGTTTGCAGAAAGTGTCAAGCATCAATTTTATTGGAGGTTGTAGTCCATGTTTTACTTTCATCTGGCAGATCTAGCTTTGTTTTCAAATACGTCGAAAACACGTCTTCTTTTTATATGCCATGAAAATGTAACTATCAATATATTTCTATTTGCTTGGATACAAATTTTTGTATTAATGTTTAAATAATTGTAAAATAGAAAAAATAGTTGCTTGTACGACTAGCGATTTCCTTACCCGTACGTTCATGCGGGTTGGGTGTTACTTCAGTCACTGCACCTATAAAGGTAAGTTGTGATTTTTCGCTTCTGTTTCAGTTATGTTGATAGTATCCTAAATAAAAATGAAATACATTGTTATATATAATTAGAAACATATACCCTTGGGGTTTCTATGAATGAGTCCCGTTTTTCTTTCTCAAGTTCTTTTTCGCAATTAATTTTCTCTTTTACACATGTGATGAGGGGTATGGCATTTACATATCCTTTACACAGATATCTCTGCCCTGGAGTTCATATGGTGTGCGTTAAATATTTTAAGTTTTTTTTTTAATTTTCTGATACATTTTATTATTTTTCATGGAATATTTTGCTAACTTTTAACCATAAACTATTGCAGGTGTCTAAAAGGATAAGAATACTCACACAAGAAGAATTTTTGCTATTGATCAATTAATCAGAGTGAACTTAGAGATCTCTCGAATGATGACAATGTTGGGAACAAAACAAATGAATCAAGTTTAGATGAGAGCGATGAAGAAAAACATGGAAATATTTGAAACGGAAAGACAATTTTGGAACCTTCTTTGCCATCAAAGTCTCTTGAACATATTCATTTCATTGTTTTAGTTGCTGCAAATTCTTGTTTTCTGTGCAAACAAAATGCAATATCAAATAAAATTCTTCCAAAAATCAAAACGAATCACTTAAAATTTAAGCTAGACATAGTTGAAGCGTTAGCAGCCTCTCCACCTACTAACAAAAGTATTTTAACTCATGATGCAGATAACAAAGTGTTGTAATTCCACTCGCAAAAAGATCGAAGTGTTGTCATCCACCTGCTATGCATGTCATGCCTTTTATCCTGGACATTCTACGATAAAAAGGCTTGACACGTATAGCCATTTTCGATGTGTTGATGACATTTAAAGGCTTCTCCTGTGGAAACTAAAACTACAAAAGCAGTTCGAAAATATGTTGTGAAAAATGCAATGTATATTTATGCTTATCAAAAACAAAAATATGTTTTAAACATTTCCACTGGAAATAAATAATGAGTCCATGAAATAATTAATTTTACATCAATAATTTCCTTATTTGTAACAATTTTAGTTGAATTAAGTGTGTTTCTTCCATCAACTTAGCTCTCAAAAATGTAAAATTTCTCAGAAAACACCCAACCCGCACGATCGTGATTGTACCGTCAACATTCTAGGGGTGAGTGGGAATCTTTTTATCATTCTTCCCAGTGTCATTTGGGTCAATATAGTATTAATGACCAGAAGAATTTAATATTTAAAGATAAAAATAATTCGAGTCTTAAATGGATATTATAGTGAAGCCAGTATATAATATTAATGATAAAGTAGTTTATATCTGAAAAAATGTTACAAATTCGAATCTTATTCTTTAGCATTAAGTGAAGAATACTAAATATATTACCAAATATATGCCAAAACGTTTAAAACAGTGTTGCATTTCAAAAAAAAAAATCAACCGAAAAGAAACAACTTCTATTTTTGCTTACCCTCATATAAGCAAATGGAATATGTTTCCATTGCTGAATATTTATCAACATCAAAATTTCAATATTTTAAACTGAAAGGACTCGAATATTAATTTAACCCTTTCTAAGGTCGTGGTAAGTATACTTACCACCAATTGCATTAAGTTTTAGATGTCCAAAGTAAGCTATTTCTTATTATATTTCTCATTTGTTCTATCATTTATTAATAACTTCAGAAAATTAAGAAAATAATAAACTCATACACTTTGTTACCAACCCCCTCCTCCACATAGTAACAGGATTAAAATCTTCCTGATTGAACTGGCAATTTCATGAAAAATAATATTGTAATTTGTCATCTATGAATAAAAATATATATATATATATATATTAGGTAATTTTTTTTTTTTCCAATTTGTAGTATTTACAAAATATATTTTATAAATATAAAACAAAAAAGAAATAAAAAGCATTAATTTCCTACTTTTTAATAGGCCCCAATGGGCATTGGTAAATATACTTACTACCAAGAAGGTGGTGTTAAAAATCAAGTTGATTTTATCTAATAAGCTAAATGTGTGTGAGTTTCTCTCCTTAAATTAATCTCAATCAGTAGCGCACACAGAACTTTTCCAAAATGGGGGCCAGGGTCGAAAGTCCACTATTCTTGTACCATGCTCCTTTTGATTGTGTCGATTTGGGGGAACAAAAAACAGTAGAAAACTAATTACTGAATAAATAATTAATATTAATTAATAAAATTAATCATTAAAACAAATATTTAATTAAATTTTACGTATTATATACTTAAAATTATAATCAATCTGGAAAAAAAAATCAAGGGTTTGGGGGGGGGGGGGTCTGGACCTCTAGGACACCCCCTTGTGTGCGCCACTGATCTCAATTCTACAAATATTTTAATGTACCTTTACTAGAAATAAATGCCCCGTTAAAGGGTTAAAAGTGAAATTCGCTTCATTAAAAAATTAAATTTGATTTTCATTTTAAATCATCCTCCCCAAACAATGTATGCAAAATCGACGCAATATCCCTCACTCTCCCATTCACCATTATATTTTCTCTTTATATTTCCAAGCATTAATAGAGCAAACAAAGCAGAGAGTAAGTTCCAAACCCACCTTGCATCCCCACCCCATTCAGGGGTCGAGGGATTAGCACGTGTGGTCCCACTTGCGGCCACCCCAGTATGCATTCTTTTTTCCGGTCCACCCCACACATTGTGCTCGAAGGTTCATTTATCTTCCTTACGATTCCCCACCAACCCCCATGTGTCCATGGACAAGTCCAATTACTGTTTTCGTTCGCCAGCATGATTTCATACCCCCACTTCACCCCCGAACTCGCAAATCTCGTTTGATCGTGTCCCTCACCATCCCCAATTTTCGACGAGACCATTTTTATTCATGTGTTTCCGCTCGTTACCATGAAGGGTGGAGGGGTGCTTGAGCTTTTGAGGGCTTAGGTTTCAAAAAAAGATTTTGTTTTTGAAAGATGAGATATTGGGGGAAATAAGGCTGGATCTCTAACGAAACAGTTGCTGCATCTCTTATTGTTATACATAGCCAAATGTTATTAAACTAATTGGATTTCTCTATACTTTTTTCAAAATATTTGATTGTCGACGCCTTCATTCATTAAGGTCTCCGACTACGTTCGGAACCGTGATTTTGCAAAAGCGTGTAAATGGATAATATTTAAAATATTTAGTGTCACTTAGATTAGAAAATGTATATAAAATTGTTTTAAAAATAGTATTACAATAAATAATTATTTAAGCACAATATTTTGACAAAAAATGAACATAGAATGGTCCATTTTCAAAATACTCTCCTTTTGTGAAAAATGCTTCTATTATAATAATATTCAGCCTGTCTATAGCTCAGACCACTGTACAGAGGCTTAACTAGAATTTTTTGAAATATATAACTTAGAAGTGGGTTTATCCATGTTTCACGACAACAGAGGGGAGAAATTTTAAGAAAAAAACACCGATCATTATTTCAATGGGATGTAACTCTGAAAATAATGTGATTTTTTCAAAAATCATAGTTGAGACTCTGTACAGAGGTCTAAGCTATATACAGGTAAGATATTATGATAAAAAAAGCATTTTTCATAAAAGGAGAACATTTTGAAAAAAGGTTATTCTAAGTTAATTTTTTGACGAAATATTGTATTTAAATATTTTTTTTGTCAAAATGTCCTTAAAAAAACAATTTTATACATCTATTCTAATCCAAGTGACACTAAATATCATGAAAATTATCCATTTATGCGCTGTTTTAAAATCACGGTTCCGAACGTAGTCGGATACCTTAAATGTCCTATATCTAGATTTGGATTTTACACAACAGGAAGGATCTATGAAAACAGGAAGCATCTATGAAAATATCTGGAAATAATGTACTAACGTAAAATATAGGGAGAATAAATGGTATTTAAAGAAAAAAAAAAGAAAATGACAAAAGAAACACATGAACGATTAAAAACATAGAAGGACTGATACCAGTATGTGTGTTAAAAAATAAGTTACATTCAGAAAGATTTTAAAATAATTTATTGATTACACAATAATATTCCTAAACAGTAAGGTACAGGATGCACTAAGAAACCTATGTATCAATTTGATTAGAATCTGAAAATTACTTCCAGATATGTATATATATATATATATATATATATTCGAGAAAAGAGGGCTACATGCATGATTACTTAGTTAATATATTACAAGTGATTACTTAATTATTAATATCCCTCTTATTAATGCCATGTTATTATATGTCTTTCATCCAACCCACATTCATTTTCCGAAATTAATACAAACAGGTGGAAGCTAAGAAGAAATGGATTTTCTTGTTTTATTTATAAGTTTCCTAGCTATAATGTAGTGAGGAATGGTGGCAGCATATAGTAGAAGGATGTACTATAACACAGGGGTCAGCAACCTACGGCACGCGTGCTAGATGTAGTACTCAGTATAATTCTAGTGGCACTCATCACTGCGCCAAGTTATCACATAAAGTTAACTAGCCTTGCCCCTCCTTTCTCCATCTCAAGCAATTGCTCTCGTTTCTTTCGGTTCGTAACGCTGATAAACAAGTATAGAGTAGAATTTCAGCTGAAAACAGAATTGGATGCAATGCACTTCAGGCTCTATAGGCTGCTTTTAGTTTTACTACACATTCTGTTTTAGTGTGAAAACGTGTATTTTATTTAATTATCGTGACGATTCATACCTTTAATAAAATGACCGCTAAAAAAGCTGAATTTTCGTGGTTTTAAAGACTCTTGGACGAATGAATATGGATTCGTACAACAAAAAGACTGTGTCCCCATATATTTTCGTCTGTACTTTCATATGGAAAGAAGCAGGGATCCGCTACCTGCCATCCAATGTCCGAAAAATTGACCATTACGATAGCGGAGGATGGATGATCTGGACAGACATCGCGTTGGAGGGCTGCATACATTGCTATGTATTTGCAAGAGGCACTCTGACTCCTGTGAGGTATACGGAGGAGATCTTGTAGCCCTATGTTCACATCAAAGAGGCAGTTGGCACTGATTTGGTTTTAATGGATGACAACGCGAGGCACATAGAGCCCATCTGGTCGATGAATTTCTTAAAAGTGAGAATATTCGCCGAGTGGATTGGCCAGTTAGATCGATTTCCAGACCTCATTCATATATGACCCTCTTTCGCTATGAGGAGGGCAATTGAAACACGTAGGCCCCCTCCGAGGACCCTTCAAGGCCCGAAAACAGTTGCAGAACGAGTGGGTTTTTATTGAATATTAACGTCACACTGTTCAACTACACGAAGGCTTTTGGCGACGGACCACGTAATTTTGAACCATGGTCAAGTGACGTGGACGACATCTGAGCTGGCATCCCCTCTCCTAAATACCACACCCACGGGAAGGCCTTTCAGCTCTCGACAGATTTAACGTGTATCACTGCCCTACACGGTGGGTCTTTAGTGGTACTGGGCTCGAACTCGTGATAAGGTAAGCCACGGTCCGATACCTATACCACTCGGCTACCGCGGCCACTCAGAACAAGTGGGATAAATTGCCACAGGCACTCATAAATGCCTTATTTCTGGTATAGAATCACGGTGTGAGATCTGTTTATCTGAGAGAGGGAACCCATACCAGCATTAACTTTTTTCAATTCCTACTATTAGCTCGCACTCTCTGTGTATTTATTTATTTATTTATCTTGGTGGAATTTTCAAACGTTAATAAAATACATTTTAAAGCACTCAATTGAGCTGAAATTTTATATACATGATTATTTTGGATGACAATACAATAATTTCATTATAATTAATAAAAATTAACTGATTAAAACTAATTGTTTAAAGAATTACAAATGCAGTCCAGTTGGCATCATTTTTGGGGACCTTGTGACCCTTTTGGCGACTTGTGTCAAAACTTGAAAATGTTCTTTTCACACATTTTACAGCCTTCATTTGAACTGAAATTATATATACACGATTGTTTTGGATGACAATACGATACTTTAACCCTACAAGCGGTCTGCACGTAAAATTCCGCCATTCCAGAGATGCTTTTTCTGCCTTCAAGCAAGATTCCCAAAAGCGGCCGAGCCGCATTCTTAAAAATACGGCTCAACCGCTTTTGAGAACCCCACCTGAAAGCAAAAAAATATGTGCGGTGCATTTTTGAAGCATCTCCAGAATGGCAAGACTTTAAGTGCAGACCGCTTAGAGGGTTAATGATAAATTAATTATCACTTAATGTTGTGGTTCTGTCATATATATGTAGCCGCGGTAGCCGAGTGGTTTAGGTATCGGATCGTAGCAAGCCTTGTCACGAGTTCGAGCCCAGTACCACTAAAGACCCACCATGTAGGGCAGCGATGCACGTTAAATCTGTCGAGAGCTGAAACGTCCTCCCGTTGGTGTGGTAGTTAGGAGAGGCGTTGCCAGCTCAGGTGTCGTTCACGTCACTTGACCATGGTTCAAAATTACGTGGTCCGTCGCCAAAAGCCCTCGTGTAGCTGAACAGTGCGACGTTAATATTCAATCAATCTGTCATATGTATATAGATATTTATATTAATTGTAACTATTTAATAAAATGTAGCTAAAATAAAATTTTTCTTTGTTTATCTAAGTAGAAATTGACTTAAGTTTCTTTTTTTTTTTATATATTACTTTTTTTTAATTGTTATATTCCGCACAGCTGCTGTTTCTTACCTTTCGACTTCGATGAGTGTTATGAATGAACATATGTGAGTATTTTAACTATTGAATGCATATTTTTTGCATTACAGCAGCCCTATATACTACATACCAAATTTCACTAAAATCTGTCCAGTAGTTCTAGAGATAATCGAGAAAATCTAAAAATTCTCCTAATTTTAGACACCGGTATATTATATCAGCCATTTCCAAAGCAATTTCTATTACATTCATTAAAATGAATCTAATAGAAATAAAGGACGAGACTCAAACCATGAATCTTGTTTTTAGCGATTTAATAATTTATGAACAGTTTTAAAGTAGGGCTGCGTATATGCTTAATATAATCGATGAAATTTTGAAGATTAGATTGTAAAATCCTTCTAAATTTCGTATGCCGTAAGTAGTAAGTAATGCTATGGAATTTAACAGGACCTTAGAGCAGCGTTTCTCAAACTGTGGGGCGTGCCCCCTTTAGGGGGTGCGACAACTCTACGAGAGGGGCGCGAGCATTTTGAAAAGTCGAAAACATAAGATTATTTCAAAAAATTACTAATTTACTGAAAGTAAGCAAACTCACAAATACACTATGACATCATGATATATAAAAAATGAAATACACATTTACACTGATATATTACAATTATAAATCTATCAATAATACACAATGCATTTTGTAATTAATTTAACAATACTAAGTTAAGAACAAGTTTAATAATTACCCGTGACCCCATAGGATTGTCATATAAAAAACATAAAAACAAAAATTAACAATTATCTCTTGATAATTATTACGTTTATAATTAATGAAAGTTATGCGATTCGCTTCCCCATACCAACTATTTTTCACGTAGGAGCGAGTATGTGATGTATTAAGGGAGGGAAAGGAATAAACAAGCAAGTATATATAATCTGAAGTAAGTAAATCCTTCGCAAACATTGTCAAGGTCCTTTATATGCATTCTGAACCCTTCGGAATAATTTTATGGATAGCAGTGCACATAAAATATCGTACTTCTGAAAGACGTATATATACGTCCGTGGAAACTAATGCTTTGGCTGAGCAAGACGTTTATATACGCCAGTGGCATTTAAGAGATTAAAGTTTTATCGTAGTTTTAGCGTCAAAGAATATTATTATTGAATTCAATACATTGAACTGTATGAGGGGGGCGCGAGGAAAATTATGATTGAATATTGGGTCACGAATATTGAAATTTCAAGAAACACTGCCTTAGAGAAATTCACATGTTGAAAAATGAGGATATTTCTGTGAAGAACCTGAATTAGCTGTAGTATAAGCGGCAACCGAAGGAAGAAATTTATTGAAAAACCAACAACTTTTATTAAATTCCTACTCTATTAGTGCACTCTCTCCCTATATATATATAAATATATATATATAGTTCAAATTTTCAATCGTTCATAAAATGCATTTTATTCATCCATTCAAGTTCAAATACATTTTTTTAAACTTACAGTGGATGACACTTGTTGTTAACACAGTTTTTTCAAATATTAATTCATTAATTAAATTTTGAAACGAATAAATAGTAATAAACAAAAATAGTAGTCCAACAGCATATATAGAAAGGAAAATCGTTCGCTGTCTCTTTGTAGCGCAATGGATAGCGCATTGAACTTCCAATCCAAAGGTCACGGGTTAGAATCCCACCTGGAAGGACCTAATTTCTGTGAATGTGATTAATTTTTTACTATACTATTTTATTAGAATAATTAAATTTAATTAATGTATATAAATAGTAACAAGCAAACAAACAAAAAAATAGTCCAACACCCTATATAGAAAGGGAAATGGAAAATTGCAAGGAAAATCGCTTTGAATCTTGTCACTTAGTATTGTGATTCTGTCATATGTATATGCATTTATATTAATTGTAACTATTTAATAAAAAGTAACTAAAATAGAAATTTTCTTATTAGCCTAAGTAGGAATTGACTTAATTTTTTTGGTGTATTACTTGTTTAAGTCAATTCAAAATCTAATATGGTGGCAAGTATCTAATTAGAATGGCTTAGCAAAAATTAATAATAATAAAGGTAACTTATATCTTTGTACCAGATAAACGCACTGAATACCAAAACTTCTAGAGATCTTAATGATAATAAGGCTATGAATTATATGTCAAGATACCTTGTTATTCTACAAGGTAAATTGCACAGTTATAATTCAGACAAACACAACCAAGACTTTACTACAAACTTCCTGCGTGAACCCATTTAATTCAAATTTAAATCAGAAGATTCATTTACATATGTCAAGGTTCCTTTATAGAAAGATGTTTTTATAAAAATCGATCAGTTCTTTAAAAGAATTTGCCCTTGAGTGTTAGTCAGACTGCGTGAAGAGAACCCATTACAATGTATACTTTGACAAGTCAATACCCAGTTTGTAGTGTTAAAAAAGACGATTATTAGTTTCTCTATTACGATATATAAATCTTTGAAATGCATTATTATTTAAAATATGTTCATTTAGTAGTTTATTGTAATAACATATGCGTTTAAGTGTATTATTTGTAGGAACTTTATCAACATACATAATCACAAAATTCTTCTGAAAATATTCTATAGAAAGTCTATCTCCGTTTTCAATCACATATTTCCTAACTTGAAATTCAAACTTATTGTTTGCCACAACATGTGGGATCTAAATCACTCAAAAGTCTCAAAAGGCATTCCATATTGAATAGCATTTTTCAGATAAATAGGTTTCGAGTCTTTTGTGGGCTGTTTTCTAATGATCGAATTGATATTAGCGATTATTAGTCTGAAGCTAGTATGTTTATACAAAAATTTCATTAATAATTCATTTTTAACTCTATCAAGGTCACTCGTCACGACTTGTTGATGGTAGTCATTACAATGTATTTTCTACAGACCTCCAAACATTGTAATAATGAAATGGGATTATAATTAAAATTCTGTGTGTATGAGTACACGTTTGCTATAGTTAAATGCTCTCTTAATAAGAATATTTTTAAACGGAGAAAAAGAATGATATTTCCGGAAAATGCCATAACAATTAGTTTTATTAAATAACTTATTCATAAAATGCAAAATGCAGTATTCTGCAATAAGGGGTGGCGAACCTTTATAGACCAACGTGCCATTTTTCCTAAAGAAGTGTTTAATGAGGTATAGACGTGCCGTCAAATAATTTTGACATGTGATTATTGGGAAAATAATAAAACTAAATACTAACAACACAGAACTCTATTTAAAAAATACCTTTTACACTGTATAGCAGTAAATGTTTTGGATATACATGTAATTCAAATTTAAGCAACATTAATGTGACTTCTGTAGTTGCAGATTGTGGATGACAAATAACTTACCGTAAAATCCGGCGTATAACGCGCACCCTTACTTTAGAACTGCAATTTTTAATTTTAAGGTACATTCGCCGTATAACGCGCACCCCTTTTTTTACGAAAAAACTTGAAATGTATGTATGTGATTCTCGTATGTTTTGAAGCCATTTATTTGAGGTATTATCCCAGACTTTTGACAAAATAGTATATTTCTAGAAATACAACCCTTTAAGTTTATAAGAAATGTCATTTCTTTCAAAAAAACAGTATTTTGATGTATGTAGAAGCCTAATTTTTTTTCTATGCTCATTCTTTTCATTTTTCAAGCTCTCATTTTTATACCCGGGGTATAACGCGCACCCTTAAATTTCGATCTTCTTTTTTCTGTTAAAAGTGCGCGTTATACGCCGGATTTTACGGTATATTAGGATTGTAAGATGTTACTTTTTGTAGAAAACTGCGGCTGAATTTTAATCATCTGACAAACGGTTTCTAAGCAATTCATTATTTTTGCTGTGGTTCACACTTTTTGACAAAAGAGTTTGTGATTTGTTTCAAATACCGTTTTACAGACGATGCTCGGCACATCACTATTACAGAACACAAAAAACACATACTGCTTTGTCGCCTTTATTAATCATGCCATGTTTCTCGGTGCACCAAATTTGAAATTCTGTTATACTTACTATGTTGCATTTTTTGCTGTTTTGCTGAACTAGCCATGTTAAATAACAGTTAAAAATCCTAAATATAACACTGATAAACTTTAAAATACAGTTGTGTCAATGAAACTGACTGTGCAATGCGTAGACAAACTTTACATCATAAGCAATTGTAGTCTACGACGTAACCAATAACAAACGAGTGTGCTCCCCGACGCGCCGCGACCGATTACTCGCGTTTGTTCGTAATACTTCATAGTGAACTTTGAAATTTTAAAATAAAATACAAACCATTTTGATTACTGGCGTGCCAAAAATATTGTGTCATGTGCCCTCAATGCATGCGTGCCATTGGTTCGCCATCCCTGTTCTATCATAATTTTTACCGTTACCCAACTTATTAACCATTTTAACACTTCCTCTATTTGGGAACATGCAGCAAAGACTCGTATTAGTTATTTAAAATGCAATTGCGAGGCAAATTCGTAATGTTCGTTGGTTCATGAGGAACGTTGAACCACTATTAGATAACTAAACGCAAAAAATTTCTTTAATAAAGTTGATAACTCTGAAAATAAATCAGTTACTAGCATTGAAAAATATACTCCTGATCTAAATTTCCATATACCCAGATCTCTCCTAATTGATCCTACTTTTATTTAACTTTCAAGATTTTACTCCTCAATTTAATATTTCCCTTTTAACTTTAAACTACACATCTCTTAAATGTTTGCAGTCCAACTTGCTCGAGCTCATATCTACTCAATGATTGATCGAACTTCTCAACCAGACTTAAATGCAAAAATAGCTGAACTCTCTGGTTAGCCATTTACTGAAGCTCCACTCGATAACAACTAATTTTAACTTTTTTTACATCCAAAATTTTCCTCTCTCTGTCTCGAACTTCATTGCTGCAACGGGATTGGCTAGGCTCGCCCCACCCACTCCAATCACGAAAATTTTCTGTAAGATAAGATTTTTTCATCGTCTTTTAAGTTTTAAATGTAATTTTATTCATATCAAAGTAATTCCTTTTTATTATTTATCTACAATAGAGTTATATTTTTAATATTTTATTTAAGGGGGTTCACCATGTGACGGCCTCTTTTTAAGCATTTTTAGGGATTTTTTTTTTTACGACCAGCAAAAAGTTTAGGTTTTTATCATTTATTTATATGTATTTTAAGAGTATGTATACAAATGTTTACCCGAAAATATCCAATAAAACGATAGTTATAGTACTCTGAACACACCCACTTCGAAAAAATGGACGCTCCCTTCCTCCACGATTATTTCTGATTGGCTTACCTGAAATAAAAAAAATTAACGGCGTTTAATTCTATAAGCTTAAATGCACGGAATGGACTATACTCAATTAAAAATATTGAAAATTGGATTTTTGGTAGATTTCTGAAGAAAAAGTTTAAAATTTCTTGGCTTTTTTGTTATGTTTTTGTTATAAAAAATAGAAATATTTTGAACTTTGGAATAATCGTAGTCCATTTGGTGCGTATAAATGTGCTGAGTCTACCCTATAAATTTGAAGTCATTCGGAGAGTTTGAAACCGTTCTTGAAAGATGATGGAGGAAAATTTGAAAAACACAGTTTTGAGAAAAACGCGTTTAAAGTTTCAAGTCCGATTGAAGCAATGAAAGCAAACTTAGCGCTACGAACAGCTGCTCTTCTAATACCTGCTTATTTATAAAGACTTCGAATTTTAAAAAATCACTTTACCTCCGTATTCTAGACATGTTAAGAAAGCAATTTATGAAAAATATTTTTTTTTTAACACATTGGGCGAACCACCTTAAAAGAACAATTTGAAAGCGTTTTCAGTGTCATCTGAAATGAAATAAAAGAAAATAAAGCTTCGAAAGAATTAAATGCTCCCACTGTACCCACTGTCAATGAACACTTTATACACCCAAAAGTGATTAATATTCCTAACCAATTGAGAACTATGAATATCCAAAAGACTGCTATTATTTAAATATCCAACATACTCATAGTTTCCTATTCATTTATACCAAACACAACTATCAAATTAAGCATCTATACTTATACACATACGTTCGTATGTGATTTATATCAAGGGATTTTTCCTGGCTAAGTGAAAGATCATGACACTGATCCAAAATGACATTACCATAGATTCAAATCAAACGATTTTAATTTTAACGTAAAAGGAAAAAGTACTTAACATCTCTTCACACTCGTAGAGTAAAAATAAATAAATAAACTGAACCAACTTTTCGTGGATCGACCACATGGTTCTCATCTCGAAGTCGCTTTCCATTAAACAGAAAAGGACATGGATGTTACTGCTGGCCCTCTGGTGGCTGGGGAAATAATCCTCACCCGTATATATAGAGAGAGAGAGAAAAAGAGAGAGTGAGAAAGAGAGAGAGTGAAAAAGAGAGAGAGTGAGAGCGAAAGAGAGAGAAAGAGAGAGGGAGGGAGAAAGAGAGAGAGAGAAACTTGCGTGAAATCTGTAATTTATAGAGCTACCTTCTCCAAATGTAAACAGTTCAAAACTAAACTCTAAGCACATGTTTAGATAGACAAACTTTTTCATCTTCCCTGACATTTGGTAAAGTTGTAATTCAAGTCACTTTATGTAGTACAATATTTTACAAAATGTTCCATAAATAAGCCAATTCACCCTTGACGGTGCGAAATGAAAGTGCATTTAGCATCATAGTATAGGAGATGAAGTATTGACCACATTTTATAGTTTAAATGGACTTTCACGTCTGTTTCACTGTCTAATTAGAATAGTCGCAGTAAAACAAGTTCTACAGATATTTGGATTCCCATCCTGTGTTTCTATATCAAGGGTGAGAAAAATAATTTTACAAGGTTGATTGATTAAATGTTGACATTGCCTTTTTGCACTCATAGGTGACATTAATACATATTTATGTATTAATAAAAGAATTAGCCATTTTTAATGTTTTATTTTATTTATTTATTTTCCAAATGCCACACACTACAATAGCACCTATGCCATTAGAGCACGTGCTCTGCAGTATTTTTCGACAGTTGAATTAAGACTAATTAGTACAGGGCACACGACCAAATATTCAGTGGTCATAGGCTGACCAGAGTCACACAGAGTACAGTCCGGTGAGGCGGCGATACCAATTCTTTGGAGATGAGATCTGCCATGATCTGTTAAAAGTTTAAAATGAGCTACAGCAGCTTTTCTAGGAGCCTCAGGAACACACAGGACGGGTTCTCGTTCAAGATTGTACAGTTCTTGTCCTTCGACATCTCGGATAACGTAAATTTTGCTACATCTTTGCCACCTCTCCAATGTTTTTGAGTGATTTTTAATGTAAATTCGTGTTTGATAAAATCCTTGTATTTTATAGAAAAAGAAAATCTGCTTTTCTTTTTTTTTAACATGACCAGAGTGTATATTATACTTTCTTGTTAGTTTTTGGTAACCTTTTTTTAAAAAACAAGTAATATAAAAAAAAATTTTAAGTCGATTCCTACTTAGATCAAGAAAGAAAAATTTTATTTTAGCTACTTTTTATTAAACAGTTACAATTAATATAAATATGTATATACATAGGACAGAATCACAACATTAAATGGTAATTAATTTTTATTAATTATCCTTAAAGCATCGTATTGTCATCCAAAACAATCATGCATATAAAATTTCAGTTCAACTGAATGCTTTAAAACGTGAGAAAGAAACCTTTTCAAGTTTTGACACAAGCCGCCAACGTGGCTGTATTTGTAATTCATTAAATAATTAGTTTTAATCAATTAATTTTTATTACTTATAATTAAATTATTGCATTGTCATCCAAAATAATCATGTATATAAAATTTCAGCTCAATTGAACGCTTTAAAATGTATTTTATGAACGATTGAAAATTCCACCAAGATAAATAAATAAATAATAAATAGAGACTGTGAGTTAACAGTAGGAATTGAAAAAAAAGTCCATTTGCTTTGTTTGATTTGTTAAAATAATAACTACAACATGATACTCTGTGAAGATTCTTAAATTTAATGACTTTACAATACTTATAACATGTAAAAAAATCATAGCATGTTATATTGAGAGCATGGCTCAGTAGATTTTACGTAAACAATTATTTATTTAAATTTTTCTGAAATTAATGTACGAATACTATTTCTTTGAAAACTTTCACAAATGTATGTGGAATAATCCAGTTGGTGACGGGCGATGGAAAAATCACTGCCAATGGATATTCCATGCTCCTGTGTAGAATGTGTGTGACGTTCACGCTGCGATTGTTGATCTCCAAACTCAGCACCAGTTTCAAACCGCTGGTCATTCTACGCCCGTCTTTGAAATGATGGGACCATTTCAGAATGGCTGGAAATAACAATGCATGTGAACCATATCCTGCCAATACTTCACGATGAATCTCCGTAGACCAGCGTTTCTCAAACTGTGGGGTGTACCCCCTTAGGGGGTGTGATAACTCTACAAGGGGGCGACAGCATATTGAAAAATCTAAAACCAAAGATTATTAAGGAATTATTAATTTACTGAAAGTAAACTAAAAAAATACATTCTGACATAATAAAAAGTACAATTAAAATTTACATTGATATACTAATAAATATATTAGTACTGCTTAATGTATTTTATAAGTAATTTAACAATACTAAGAACTAATTACCGTAAAATCCG
>BMAV01017467.1:145238-167183 GCA_019973955.1 Trichonephila inaurata madagascariensis | reverse complement strand
TTTTTGTTTGTTACTATTTATTCATTAAATAAATTTAATGAATTAATTAATATTTGAAAAAACTGCAATAATATTAAGTGTCATGCACTACAAACTTCAAAAAATGTATTTGAACATCAACGGATGAATAGAAAGTATTTTATTTATTTATATATATATATACTGGGAGAGAGTGAACTAATAGTGGGAAAATATATTGAAAAAGTAACTTTTGTGTTATATTAATACCTGCAATAGTTATTTCTTCGAAGTTTCTTCCCATTTTTCGAAATATTTACTATATAACATAACATTTAGTAATAATGTGTTATTTTGAAATCAGGTTAAAGTTCAATGTGAATGTGAAATTTTTAAGATGTTCCTGTTGTAAATAAAATATTAATAATTCTACTTAATTTTCTTGCATCATAAAGATATCCGTCTTTATTATCTTTGAAACTCTGGGATTATCCTTCGTTTCATATGTGACAAACTATATTTAAACCTTTTTTTAATTGCAGCTATCTAGAGACTCAATAAACAAGATATATGAATTTTATTAATTTATTTATTTTGGAAATAGTACGAATGCCGTCACTTTTTACAAAAATATTTAATTTCCTCAAATAAATCTACTATACAT
Source organism: Trichonephila inaurata madagascariensis (assembly GCA_019973955.1). Taxonomy (NCBI): domain Eukaryota; kingdom Metazoa; phylum Arthropoda; class Arachnida; order Araneae; family Nephilidae; genus Trichonephila; species Trichonephila inaurata. Next base: position 166,561 of record BMAV01017467.1, on the reverse strand, counting down.
CTTGCTTGTAGCTTTATGGTTTTAATTTTTTTTTTTTTTTTATTTAACCTTACGAGGGAAAACTGTTTATTTATACAGGGTGGTCCCAAATTCAGGGTATAAACTTTAAGGGTAGATACAGGACATTGTAATAATCATTTATTGTATGGGAATGTGTGGGAACAAGTGACGGTGAGGCGCAAACAGTGGAAATAAAAGAAAAGAGAAACGGAGTTATATGTTTGTTTCTTAACGGTAGGGGGCAGTAGGTGTCTAGCCGCCTTTCAACTTGATGCATATCAGTACGAGAAAGCGCCATTCACAATTGTGCTGACGTTTAGATGGGAGACTTAACAAACGCCGAAAATGCAGACATGCATTACATCAGTGCTTCTCAAAGTTTCAATACTCGCGACCCAATATTCAATCATAATTTTCATCTCGCCCCCCCCCCACATACAATAACAATGTATCGAATTCAATAGTACTATATTTTGATGCTTAAACTTCCATACGACTTTAGCATCTTAAGTGCCACTGGCGTATATAAACGTCTCACTCAAGTGCGTTAATTTCACCGGATGTATATATAAGTCTTTTCGATCTTTTCTGTGCACTGTTATCCATAAAATTATTCCGAAAGCTTTGGAAATGAATAAAAGGGCCTTAACAGTGTTTGCGTTGAATTTACTCATTTCAGAAGCTCTTTTTTATTGATTTTATTTATTCATTTTCTCCCCGTAACTTTTAATCGGCAGTAAAGGGATTTATTATAAACTGTACGAATTATCGAGATAAATGTTAATTTTTTTATATAATTTTTATATATGACAATCCCATGGGTCACTAGTAATTATTAAACTTGTGCTAAACTTAGTATTGGTAAATTAATTATAAAATACATTGTGTAGCACTGATATATTTATAAGTGTAATACTCAGTGTAAATGTGTATTTTATTTTTTATGTCAGAATGTATTTTGTTTGTTTACTTTCAGTAAATTAATAACTTTTTTAAGAGTAATCTTTTGTTTTTGACTTTTCAATATGCTCGCGCCCCCTCGTAGAATTGTCACACCCCCAAGGGGGGCTCGCCCCACAGTTTGAGAAACGCTGCATTAACGGTAGAATTGCGCTACGAATGTACCACACGCAGTTTCCTGATCGACGAATACTGGATCACAGAATAAAGAGCTTTACGCAGTCCAAGTCTGGAAGAAATCATTTTAAACGGTGTGGCTGTTTGACCAGAATCAAATACAAGAGCTGTTGCTCATCATGTAAGCGTAAGTCATAATACCATTTGTAGAGTGTTAAGCGAAAATCGCTTACACCTCTTCCTTTTTCAGCGAGTACAAGCTTTGAATCCGGCAGACTACCTTCTCCGACTGCCAAGGGGTGGTACAACAAAGTGAGTTGCAGCTGGACTTCATAGTTCATGTGTTCAACAGTTATGAAGAGTTATTGTAAGCATTACACTTGTCAACGACACTTTCAAAAAGCACTTTGTCTTTCCTTTCGTCTCTTATTTTTTGTGTTTGTGCCTCACCGCGTCACTTGCGCCCATACATTCCAATACAACAAACGATTGTTACAATGTGTTGTATCTAACCTTAAAGTTTGTACCAAGAATTTAGGACCACCCTGTATATCAACGAAAATATTCTTGAATTTATGTTTACATGTCTCAAATCTGGTACGCAAACAGTTCAGATGAAAATAAAAATTATTAAAGGATTAATATTTTCGTAAAAGTGCATTTGATGCAAAATTATTCTTAAGGTATTCGACTACGTTCGGAACCGTGATTTTGCAAAGGCGTATAAATGGATAATATTTATGATATTTAGTGTCACATAAATTAGAAAATGTATATAAAGTTTTTTTTTAAGATACCTTTTCGGATACCTTAAGGTATCCGACTATGTTCGGAACCATGATATTAAAAAGCGCATAAATGGATCATTTTCATGATATTTAGTGTCACTGAGATTAGAATACATGCATAAAATTGTTTTAAGGACATTTTGACAAAAACTTTTATTTAAATGCAATATTTTGGCAAAAATTTAACTTAGAATAATCTTTTTTTCAAAATGTTCTCCTTTTGTGAAAAATGCTTCTATTATAATAATATTTTGCCTTCTATAGCTCAGAGCTCTCTACAGAGGCTCAAGTAGAATCTTTGAAAAATTCACATTATTTTCAGTTACCACCAACTGAAATAATTATTGGCGTTTCTTTTTCTTAAAATTTATCCCCTCTGTTGTCATAAAATATGAATAAACCCACTTCTAAGTTATATATTTCAAAATTTCTAGTTGAGCCTCTGTACAGAGGTGTGAGCTATATACAGGCAAAACATTATCATAATAGAAGCATTTTTCACAAAAGGAGAATATTTTGAAAAAAGATTATTCTAAGTTAATTTTTTGCAGAAATATTGTATTTAAGAAAGTTTTTTTTCTCAAAATGTGTTCTTAAAACAATTTTATACATGTATTCTAATCTAAGTGACACTAAATATCGTGAAAATTATTCATTTATGTGCTTTTACAAAATCACGGTTCCGAACGTAGTCGGATACTTTAAAAAGCAATATTCTAAATACCTGTGGCAGATCAAGCCCAAGACAGATCTAAAGAGTCACGTATGTGAAAATGGTAACTGGAAATTAACATCGAATTACCTATATACGAAAGACAGCTAACATACTTTTATAAGCTCGAGGCAACAATATCAGAAATTTTAAAAAGAGGCTGCATATATGTTAGTAATAATACAAAAAAAGCCAATACAGAGAAGGCTTACACCAAGGGTATCAAACTCACGGCCTACAACAAACATTTTTCAGGCCTTTATTTCGGCCCAAAATAATATGTAATAAAACATGTTATATTACCTAAAAAAAATTTAATGTACCATGTTTTTATAACGGACTAAAAAGCATGATTTTTGTTTTCGTCTTTTTCGTTTTCTTCATCTTTCTCTCCTCCTTTTCGGTTTTTTTCCTTCTTTTTTCCCATTTTCAAGCATTGTCATACACTTCTGAGCTATGGTCCAAATTTCAAGTCTCTAGCTCATCGAGAAAAAGTTTAAAATCAATTACAAAATTCCACCCGGACAAACAAGAAAGCGAGTTAATAAAAACATGGTAATTAATAATTTTTTTACTCATTTAAATGATTTCATATTAAAATAACGACTAACTGGTAATTGGTAATTAATATTTAGGATAAATTAAATAGGTATTCATTTCTGTTTTATATTTTGCTTAAATACAACCAACTGCCTCGCGGTAGTTGTAAAACTTCACTCAACTTGTAAAACTGCGATCAAAGAATTATTATTGCGGTTAGCTAAAATCAACTTTAATTCGTCATTTCTAAATTCAAACTCCTTCACATTCAAATTGAGTCCAGTTAGAATACATCAAGCTGTTAATAATAAACAATAACGAGAGGATTTTGCGCGGGGCTCTTTGCATCTGCTTTCTTCACCTAGCTGGCAGGCTGACTGATTAAGTATTCAAACGGTCAAAAGAGTGCGCACTATTGTCAATAAAGCGATTTTTTGAAAGCGAATTAATAATAAAAAATAGTAACCCCCCCCCCCCCCCCTTTGATATTAGAGCCACGAAATTGAATGTGTAGATGCAACTCGACTCCTGCTATCGACAGGTGGTCTTTGTTCGTGTAAATTCGTGTAATTCCCGGAGTTACGGGGGCACCTGTCGAAATCGGGGTCCGCCTCTTCAGGCTCGGGTTCGAGACAAAAACTTGTTTTTTTCACATTTTCATACAATGTCATCCACTTCGTAGCTGTGGTCCAAATTTCAAGTCTATAGCGCATCGGAAAGGTAAATTAAAATCTATAACAAAATTCTACCCAGACAAACAAAAGCCTCTTCGGGGGTCCGGGTTCGTAAAAAAATAATCATTCACACCTTTTTGTAAAATAATATATATATTTTTATATATCTTACCTATAAAAAAATAATAAAAGGAAGAAAGAAAAACTGCAAGCAACGTTTTTTGACCCCTGCATACCCTTCCTGAAAAATTAAATGTTTTTCTTTCATGTTCAAGCACATACGTTTTAAAATTTTCGAAGTACAGGAAACGAAGATACCAGTACGACTGATCAACACTACAATTGAACGGTGACTAGTTCAAGGACACGGTGAAACTAGAGGACTCCACTGAGTGTGAAAGGGGATATCGAAATGTTTCTAGTGAACTGGACGATTTGGCTTAAATGTTGCCCTTCTTGAATGAAACACCTAGAATTCTATTGCTTTTGGCGAGTTAGGCATCTAATAAAACCAGTTCAAGATTTAAGGCCACCATAAATTGTGTTAAAAGAGAGAATAACTTGAAATGTCCAGAAATACTTTAAAAAAAGGGTGAAAAAAGTTAAATCACAAACAAAAAAATTCGTCATATAGAAAATGCACTTCGCTTTTGGGATGTTATTTTACGAAGAAAATTGAGAAATGTTCTTGGTTCCAGGAAAAAGTTCGCAATATAGAGGTTCGTAATATGGAGGTTCGACTGTAGTTTAAGTATAAGTCTATTGTCAATTTTGAGTTAAATGAAGAACACGTGATTATATTTATCATGTAACAGTTATAAATTTAGGCCATTGGCCTTTTAGTAAATAAAAGAAAAATCACCCTGAAAGCATAAGTACATGATCAGGGGATTCATTTTATAAACTTTCCCCCCAGCTGTGAAAATCAGATCATTCAATAATTTTTCTCCACATTATTTAAGGTATCCGACTACGTTCGGAACCTTGATTTTGCAAAAGCATATAAATGGATAATATCTATGATATTTAGTGTCAATTAGATTAGAAAACATATATAAAATTGTTTTAAAAATATTATTACAATAAAAAAATATTTAAGTACAATATTTTGATTAAAAGTGAACATAGAATGACCCATTTTCAAAACATTCTCCTTTTATGAAAAATTGCTTGTATTATAATAATATTTTGCCTGTATATAGCTCATACCTCTGTACAGAGGCTGAACTAGAATTTTTGAAATATATAAATTAGAAGTGGGTTTATCCATGTTTTACGACAACAGAGGGGAGAAATTTTAAGAAAAAAAACGTCAATAATTATTTCAATTGGTGGTAACTCTAAAAATAATGTGAATTTTTCAAAAAAAAACCTAGTTCAGACTTTCTGGAGAAGTCTTTACTCTATATAAGCAAAATATTATTATTATGGAAGCATTTTTTATAAAAGGAGAACGTTTTCAAAAAGGTTATTCTAAGTTAATTTTTAGCTAAAATATTGTATTTAAATAATTTTTTTTGTCAAAATGTCCTTATAAAATAATTTTATACGTTTATTCTAATCTAAGTGACACTAAGTATCATGAAAATTATCCATTTATGCGCTTTTTGAAAATCACGGTTCCGAACGTACTCGGATACCTTAAGTCTCATTGATTTTGAAAAAAAATTGTGTTTCACGACACAAATGCTACATTTCCTTACAGAATAAAGAGTAAAATTTCTAAGAATTATCATTTTATCCAGCAAAGAGTGGGAGTTTATCAAAATCTTCCCTGCGAGGGTAGGAAGAGATAGCGTTAAAATGATTAAAAATTGCGCGATGAAGAAATATATTACTAGTATCTCTCATACGCTTTAGATAAAAAGAAAGAGATAAAACATCTTTGAATCACAATACTCGGATTACAGATGTCAAATTTTACAAAATTATGTACACCTTCAAGTGCATCTAACTTAAGATTCTATGTCATGACCTTTTTACCCAGAAAATCAATTTTATGTAATATTCTGATATGACAAAAGAATTTATGTAATAAAATGCAAAATCGAAACCGAACAGAATTTCGAATCAAAGGGAATGAAAAACGAAAATTGAACACGGATAAAAGAAATTCAAATTTAGAGGTATTTTTATCTATTCGGCTGATCTCTTTCGACTTTACTTCCACTCTTGATGAAAAATTATTTACTCTACTTCTTCAGAGAACCGTATAAACAAGTCTTTTGATCCTTGAACTTCAACAAAACCACAGGTAAAAAAAAAGGAAGAACAGACAAAAGCCTTGGAACCTAGGAAAGAATAGAAAGCTTCGATATATTTCTTTTCTCCTTTTGGTGCGGTTGCTCACAGAGTGAAAAGGAATAACATATCTTTTTCTTTTGTTTCCTATCCTTAGATGAACAGTCGGTCAATATCTTTCGTATTATTTATAAAGGCAGCCTTTTTCATTGAGCAAACAGTTGGGTTTTAAACAGCGAGCCAGTTTTACACGATATCTGTCTGCAAAATAATTTTGTAAATGAAGGAAAACCATTGTTTACTTTGCACGATAATAATGATTATTTCTTAAATATTGATTTCTGAAACATCGATTTCTTAAATAGTGATTTCTGAAATGTCAATTTTTTAAATATCAATTCCTTAAATATTAATTTTTGAAATTTCGATTTTTTTAACTATCGATTAATTAAGATATCCGACTACTTGCGATAACTTTTTTTTGAAAAAATGGAGATATGGGGATTGTTTTTGTGATTTTTAGATTTATTTAGTATATGTTTTAAGGAAAAAATCCTAAAATTGAAAACAGAAAAAAAAATATTATTATTAAAATGGGAAGAAACTGGTGAAAATGTACAAAAAATTACATAAACGGGGCCCGATCTATACAAAAATTTTATGAACAAATTCCCAATTTTTCAATTTTGATGTGTCACTTTATTATTTATGTTTGAAATGACCTTCAGAGGATAAGAGATATTTTAATTTTTACAAAAACGAGCACTTTATCTTAGTGATTATATGAAATTGCTTAAAAAAACAGTGATTATATTCATATAAAGAACTGTAAATTTTGTAATAAAACAGTGATTTATAAATCTGAAGGTCAAAGCAATTTCACTGTTATACAGAACATACACAAAAAATTTCATTTGGTTATTTTCAAAACTTTTTGAGCAATCGCCGTCCCCGTTTGAGATTTTCGAAAAAAATACATTTCGAATAAAACGCATTTTAAAGTTAGACATATTGTGTAAAGTTATGGCATCTGCTTTTACTAAAACAAGTGTAGTTTTTATTCTAGAGAATGAAAAAAATAAAAATCTTGGTATTTTTATTAAGATAATAAGATGACCTATAAAATAAAGTCATAATAAAAATTTGTCAATTTTTGAAAATAATCAGGATTTTAGGGTAGTCGGATACCTTAACTAATAATAATGATGATGATTTCTTAAATATTGATTTCTGAAACATCGATTTCTGAAACATCGATTTCTGAAACATCGATTTCTTAAATATTGATTTCTGAGGTACGATTTCTGAAATGTCGAGTTTTTAAACATCGATTCCTTAAATATTAATTTTTGAAATTTAGATTTCTTAACTATATCTATCACTTAAGTATTAATTTCTGAAATATCAATTTCTGACATGTTTATTTCTAAAGTAGTGATTTCTGAAAAATTTGATTTCTTAAATATCGATTTCTGAAAAATTCGATTTCTTAAATATCGATTCCTTAAATATTAATTTTTGAAGTTTCGATTTTTTAACTATCGATTTCTTAAGTATCAATTTCTGAAATGTTGATTTCTTACATATTGACACCTGAAGTATTGATTTCTGAAAAATTCGATTTTTTAAATATCAATCCTTGAAACAGAAATATCTGAAATATCGATTTCTTAAATAGTAATTTCTGAGGTATTAATTTCTGAAGCATCGATTTCTTAAATAGTGATTTCTAAAGGTATCAATTTCTCAAATATCAATTACTGAAATGTTATAATTTTTTTAAATATAAATTCTTTAAATACCAATTTTTGAAATTTCGTTTTTGATCAATTTCTTAAATATTGATTGCTTAAGTATTGATTCCTGAAGTATTGATTGCTGAAGTATTGATTTCTGAAAAATTAGATTTCTTAAATATCAATTCTTGAAATAAAATATCTGAATTATCGATTTCTCTCTTATTTCTGATTCATAAATTTTCAAAATATTAATTTTTTATGTGTTGATTTCTGAAATATCCTCTAAAAATGTAAGTAAATACTTGCATCGTGTCTGTAATTAATATTCAAAATTTTCTTAGTGCTATCTATAACAATCGAATGAAACGACACAATAGATTCGACTATTGACAATACACTATTCTTGGTATTGTTGAAGTTGAACAATATTTATTGCTTTGTTATTGGTCGCTATTAGCAATATCAAATTAAAAATAATAATAAAGCAATTGGAATCTTTAATTACTCAATATTATCTTGAAGATAAAGAAAATATGCAATTTTTAAAATGTCTGCAATATATTCCGGGTAATAATTTCGTATACGTACGTAAAATTCTTAATTATCTCACAATTATCCTCAGTTTAAAGTATTAAAATAAATATCCAGAGTGAATAAAATAATAGTTCTCCGAAAAAATGACTTCCTACAATAAAAATTTAAAAAATTAAGAATAAAACACGTGTTCGAATACATAAAGACTAAATTAAATGATTTCGTTAAAAATTAGAATGCAGACATTTTCCGAAGTTATTTTTCAAAAACGCCACCAGTGCCATCTATTAACCACAGAGCAAATTAGATGTTAACTTAAAATGTGCAAATTAACAATTTCAAACATATCGCAGTCTTCACGACTTATCTTTACAAATATAGTTACAACATTGAAGATGTAACAATTAATGTTTTTAAAAGTGATTATAAAGCAGTTTTTACCTTGAATTTATAAATAGCCGATTTTCTTTAAATGAATTTTTTTTCGTATCGAGAACCAATATCTTTTCTTGGCTTTCCTTACATAAATAAGCCTTTTTTAATGCAACTCTTTAAAGAATTACTTTTAGTGGCAATTCTTATGTATTATTATAATTTGTCAGGGATGAAAACATTTTTTTTTTTTTTTTTGCATTAGCGTAAGAGAAATAAATAAATAAAATACATTTTCCATGGAGTAAATATTATTATTTTTTAATTATTACCTTTTCAATTTCCTCTCTAAACAGTATTTTTAAAGATGTAAAAAATACTTATTCATTTAAATGCAACTTTAGAAATATTAAATACATTGGCATAAAATGTTGCTCTTGATTTTATTTTACTTATTTTATTTATTTTTAGGCAAGTGTAGTTGATTATATGTAAACATCGCTCAAAAAAAGAGAAAAAAGCCTTTTTAAATTTCTTTAATTTAAATTATACTATGAAGCATTATTATCATTTATTTTTCTAAAATGTAAATGTAAATAACCAGGTTTAGATTAACTTGATTACATCATACGCTGATTTAAATAATTCCTTTAATTTAACTGAGTCATATTTAACTTATGTACTCAAGTTTCTATGTATAAATTCTAACTCTCTAAACTAAACTCAGTTGTGCAACAGTCCATGAAGGCCAAGGCTTACTGTGCCCATCTCAGCTTACATGAAATTGGGCCGTGAAGTGCCTGAGCAGATGCTCCCACCAGGTCTGGTCAGTCTGATCCGTCTAATTCTCAACATACAGTAGAACGTCGTTTATCCGAATCAATTGGGACCGGACACCGTTCGGATACGCGAATGCTCGGATAACCGAATCCGATCCAGGCGGTATATGAAACCGGACACTATACGAATATTGAAAAGCATTACATGCGGAAAACGGGCTTGAAGAAAAAGCAAAATAGGTGCAAAATGCTGCAATTTTACCTTTATTGTGGAAAATAAACACTTATTTTTCGCTGTACCATTGTATACCTTCGTTTTTTCGCTGCAAGGTCTCTGAAAAAACTGGTCCGGATATTTGACGCTCCAGATAATAAGCGTCCGGATAATTGACGTTCTACTGTATATAAAATTTTTATGAGTTTTACAATATATATTTTCCTTTGGGATGATAATTTGCACGTTTCTAAAGTTTTACCAAAGCAATGAATTTATTTAATTCAATGACAGAAAAACTAAGTACATTACATTAAAGGGACTGAACAAAAAGTAAAGCCGCCCAGCCAGCATGGTGGTTGTGACACTCGTCTTGTAATCGAGTGGATTCGGTTCGAATTCCGAATAAGGCATGGATGTATCTTCGACAAAAAAAAAAGTCGGACTTTCACCTGAAACGGATTTTCGTCTCGAATGGAAAGCAGTGCACCCCTTCAGTTCTATGCTGGGATCGTCGTTTGTAGTAAAGTGTATATTCTTCTGTAATTGTACAGAAAAATCCCGCGCTTAACGTTGGGTATACGTTCCACCAAAGTAGAGCGTAATACGAAACAGCATTAAACGAGGATATATCATCATGTAAATAATGGGGTTAGGGGAAGATGGGTGGAAAATTGGTGAGATATTTTACCATTAAAATTATTAACTATGTATTTTTATAAAAATAAAACAAAAATTTATTTCTTGCAAATTTAGAAACATAATAACATAATAAATTATTTCTAGAATGGGTAATTCTAGTTTCAGAGCTTATCGTAGTTGCAATTGCCGATGACAGTATTTTTTCTTTATTCTTAAGAATGGTCCTTATTGTTGAAGTTGCCAAATTAAATGTAGCACAAATTTGAGATTAACGTTCACCAGTATCTAATCTTCTTATCACTTGCATTTTAGTTTCTAATTGAAATACTTTTTCTTGCTGCTTTATTTTCGTGTTTTTTATTATCGTCCATAATAAAAACTAAAAATCATAGTATTTATCACTATAGCAAACGTTATATTACATAAATTTATACTTACAATAACGTCAACAAAAGTTTGAAACGATAAAAATGCGTTCGTATAACACCGCAGGAAAGAAGAAACACAGATAAACTGACTCCGATATCGGGAAGCCTAGCACTGCGTGCACTTTCAGGAGATCCCACAATTCAAATAAAAGAGCGTTAAACCGAAACAGCGCTAAACAAAACAGCGTTAATCGGAGTCTTATTGTACTGTATGTTTCTGTTCCTCTATCCCTAAGCTTTCCAGTACCGGTTTATACATAAGCGCTTGAGGTGGGCGCCCAGGGGCCCGGAAATGTCTGGATTGATTGATTGATTGAATATTAACGTCGCACTGTTCAGCTACACGAGGGCTTTTGGCGACGGACCACATAATTTTGAACCATGGTCAAGTGACGTGGACGACACCTGAGCTGGCCCCCCCTCTCCTAACTACCACACCATCGGGAGGACGTTTCAGCTCTCGACAGCTTTAGCGTGCATTGCTGCCCTACACGGTGGGTCTTCAGTGGTACGGGGTTCGAACTCATGACAAGGCAAGCCACGATCCGATACCTATACCACTCGGCTACCGAGGCCACCGGAAGGGTCTGGAAGGGCCCGGATAATATGGACTTTACCAGGTTTTCTGGTAATAAATTTCGATCTGACAGTACCAAGGGAGCCCGTAGATCTTCTGCGCCCAGGGCCCAAATGAGCTTAAATCGGCACTACGTCTTTCGTATGTATCTTAGGATGAAATGCATGACAACAACAACAAAAGTAAATGCTTGTTTAATGAAGCATTTGCAAATTTGAAAGTTGAAGTATATTATTGTAAGCATACTGCTATTTTTTTCCTGTAGCTATTCATACTCCTTTTTTCCAGTTTATTTTTTAAAGTTTAACATATTCCACGTTATTTATTTTAACTAATCGTATAATTTAAGCAAAAAATGCTAAATTGAAAGAATACTTACTATGTTTATTTCTTTTCTCCTTTATAAACTGAATAACGTTTAATATACATTTATTGATATGAGCTTCTTGTTTCACAGGTTACTTCAATACTAGGTGAGAAACGTGTTAGTGAAGGAAAAAGTTCGATTTTCAAAAACAAAAAAAGTTATATACCGAGCTCCCGATTGATTGAATGATTTTTGATAAATGCCACATTTGCCATTTACACAAGGGTTATTTGCGACGGGCCTCAAAATACTCAGCCACCGTTAAGTTCTGACTCAGAGTTCAAGTAAAATTACTAAACAACACAAAAAAAACTTCAATGAGTCTCCACAAAAATAATGCAAATACAAGAAGTTTTCTTGCTGAGGAAGAAATTGAGAAGAGATAGTATTATTAACAAGAGGGGGGAAATACAGCAAAATAAATAGAATTGTTTTTCCCTTTTTTGACAGAATTCTAACACAAAATATATTTTTTAATAAATAATCAACTTATATATATGCTTGTAATAAAATATTGTGATTTTATTACTTGACAGTTATATAAAATAGACAACTCATTGTCATTTCGTTTTCACAAGTATCACTTGAAAATTAATATAACATAAATTTGTAATGTGTTACTTGTTTCAACAATATATATCACGTTTTAAAAAATAATTTGAAATTCCTATGAATTATATTTTTGTACTGTAGTTCATAGTAGGTTTCTTTTGTCAAACAAATATATGTTTAGTATTAAAACTGTCTTTCATACTCACATGTTTTTGATGTGTAGTTGAGATACGTTTTTCATGAGTTAGATAATTGAATATTTAATAATTATAAGGTTAAATACAGTTGAACCTCTATATAACGAACCTCTATATTGCGAATTTTTCTATATAGCAAACTTATGTCTGGAACCGAAAACATTTCACGATTTTCTTCGTAAAATAACCTCCCAATAACGAAGTACATTTTCTAAATAACGAACTTTTTCTCGAGTGATTCAATTTTTCATCTGCCTATTCTTAAGGGGTCTCAGGGGTGTTAAATTTCTCTAGAGGTCTGAAAATATAAACAATTTTCAAACAGGTATAATTCTTTTAAATTTAAATTAAATAATTCGAATCTTTTACACATTATTTATAAAGGAATGGGGCTTCAGAAAAATATAAAATGTTTAAAATATAATCATAATTTTAAAAATTATAAGCATATGGAAATAAGAAACATATCTATAAGACATATTTATTAAGTTTTACGTCACGCATGCTATTTTCTAAAATAGTAGCGTTAATTACTAGCTGTAAGTTGATTAATAAAGTTAAATGTATTCTCATTACACTGTAGCTATTTTTATATAAATAGAATAATAACTTCCATATTTTAATAAATAAAAAAATACATTTTTTAAAAATATTTAAAAAATTGCAATGTTTTACAAATATTTTGAAATACAAAGGATATATAATACTAAAATTAGGTATAGCTTAAAGAGTATGATACATTTTATAATTCTATAAATTTTTATACATCAGAGGCTACTATTTTATAAAATAGCTTGCACAACGCAAAAAATACTTAATATTTATCATAGAATTATTTATCACCGAAAACATTTCACGATTTTCTTCGTAAAATAACCTCCCAATAACGAAGTACATTTTCTATATAACGAACTTTTTCTCTAGTGATTCAATTTTTCATCTGCCTATTCTTAAATGATTTCAAGTTGTTCTCCTTTTTAACACATTTAATGGTGTCATAAATCTTGAACCGATTTTATTACGTGCCAAACTCTTCATTTGCAGTAGAATTTTGGGCATTTCATCCATAAAGTGCAACATTTAACCCCCATTGTCCAGTTCACTAGAAACATCTTTGAAATCCCCTTTCACCCTCAATGAAGTTGTCTCCTGTTTCCGTGTCTTTGAGCTAGTATCTGTTCATTTGTAGTGTTGATCAGTAGCACTGGTAACTTCATTTCTTGTAGCTCGAAAATATCAAAACATACGTGCTTGAGCTCCAATGAAAAAAAATTACTTCTCTTCAGGAAGTGGATAAAGGCGTCAAGGAACCTTCCTTGCAGTTTCTCCGTTCTTTCATTTTTTTATAGGTAAGATATAGAAAATAAATAGATATTAGTTTGCAAAAAGGTGTGAATAATAATTTTTTTAATGTATAGTATTTACGAATTCAAAATTTGTTTTTTGTGGTTTATGAAGAAAATTGAAAGATGAAACTCTTTATAAGGAATTTTCCCTATAACGAACTTTTTTTCGGGATTTAGCGACTTCGTTACATAGAGGTCCGACTGTATTTGTTTTCCATGCCTTTTTGCGTTCTTTTCAAAGATATAATATTCAAGGTAATTTATACAATTCATCGTAGGTAATAATTTTCTGATGTATGCATTATATATATAGTTAAAATTCTTTACTACAGAGAGATGAATAATCAATAATCATAACTGAAAAAAAAAAGTTGTGAGATAAACTAGACGTAAGATTTTAGAAAGGATATATCGGAAATTATATAAAATAATAGAATTTAAAAATATATAGATAATACACACACACACACACACAGCATTATAAACATTGCTTACTTAGGACAGCTCTTATATATAAAACAATTTATATAAAAGTGAAGTTGTACATGTTTTTTGGCCAGCCAACCTTCCCCCTTTTTGTTAATAATACTGAGCAAAACCCTATTGAACATATAAATATATATACCGTATTTACTCGAATCTAAGCCACCATCGATTCTAAGTCGCACCCCAAATTCTTTACACGTTTTTTTTAGAAAAAATTAAAAGTAGTGGTGTTCCAGGTTCATCAATATCCAATACTTCAGAAAATAAAAAAAAATATTGAGAAATATAATAAGTTAATAATTATAATTTATTTTACCCCAGTATTGAAAACTTTCAAATACATACATGAACCTATAATTACTCTAACCATCAGTTTATGTTTCAAAAATGATTCGTCAATCGCATTGTCGCAGCTGACTTCCATATTGGTGCCGGTGTCGCCATTTTCCTCATGGTGTCTTCTCATCCCATGGCCAATGCAGTTGTTATGCAGCATTTTTTTAAAAGAATGTATTATAGAAAAATGTAAAAGAATTATTAAAGACTGTTGGACACTCTTAAAAGCAAAAATTATATCGTTTTACTTATGCCACCGACGTATATTTGTTTCATCCACGTCAATTTTCAGTGGTCGTTGCTCAATTTCCCCGTTTTTCTGCTTATAAAATTGCCTCCTTTTTCATACTTGCATCATATTGAACTCATCTTGATGCTGTTACGGATATCTTTTTTATATTTAGATAATTAAAAGAAAGCATATGATTCAAGTAAACTAAGCCTTACGTTAAACATTTCATTATATTTAAAAACATTCTTATAACTATCACCTCTTGATTTAAAAAGAACAGGAATTCTGAATCATAATTTCTAAAATTCAAGTAGATTTAACTTTTACACACCCGTTACCTCATCCCCTGAAATGGATTTCCGCAAAACCCATTTTTGTTGCATGTTTACTCACCAAAATAATCAGGATTGGCAAATGTAAAGTTTAAATCTAATAGTTCAGAAACGGAAAATGTTCAACAAAAAGCTCCGCAACAACCTTTGAAAGACCATTTCCGAAAGACTCATTGTTAATGGATTTCAGTTCAAGAAAAGAAACATGCATACAAAATTTCATCTTTGTAGAACTAGTAGTTCGAAAAAGGAAAGAAACTCCCCACTCCTCCCCAAAAAAGTCCAATAGGGAATCTCTATTCAACAAAAGAAACATGCTTAACAATTTTCAAGTACATGTGTCTGACAATTCAAAAACAGGATTTTTTCTATAAATCCGTTTACTCCTCGCAACCCTTCCTTGAAGGTCGATTTTCGCAAACCCGTTCTTAGAGGAACCCCACTCCATGAAAGGAACATGCCTACCAAATTTCAAGTCGGTAGGTTTAATAGTTCCAAAGCGGCAAAGTTTATATATAACGCCCCTTAAGCCTCCAGAGTGGATTTTCAATAAACCCCTTTTATTGCAGATCGCTACTCCGTCAAAAAAACTTGCCTAGAAATTTTTAAACCTGTACGTCTCTCAAAAATGGAAATATTTAACTGTAACGCCCCTTAAACCGCAGCAGTGCCCCTTGTTCGTCGAATTTCGTAAAACCCCTTTTGAAGCGAATTTCTATTCCATGAAAGGAACACACTTAAAAATTTTTGTCTCATAGTTCAACAACGGGAATATTTATTTATAACGCCTCTTAAGCCTCCGCAACGTCCCTTGTGGGTCAATTTTCCTAAAATCCGTTTTTAGCGGATTTCTATTCCATGAAAGATACATGCCTACCAAATTTCGTGTCTGTAGGTTTAATAGTTCCGGAGAAATTGCAATTAGTGAGTGTGAGTCACTTTTCTCTTTTACATATATGGATGTATATATACGTATATATACTATGTATATAATTTTTAAAATGTTTTATATAAGAGACAAAAAGGATTTGAGTTTATTATATTTACTACATACACTGTTTGCATTAATTGGGACAAATGGTAAAAAACGATTTTTTCCTAAGCCCAAGCTTTTAATCATTGCATACCTTAATGTATACGACTACGTTCGTAACTATGGTTTTAAAAATGTGCATAAATGTATAATTTTCATGATATTTAGTGTCACTTAGATTAGAATACATGTATAAAATGGTTTTAAGGACATTAAGACAAAAAAAAATTATTTAAATACAATATTTTGGCAAAAAATTAACTTAGAATAACCTTTTTTCCAAATGTTCTCCTATTGTAAAAAAATGCTTCTATTGTATTAATATTTTGCCTGTATATAGCTCAGACCTCTGTACAGAGGCTCAACTATGATTTTTGAAAAATTCACATTATTTTCAGAGTTACAATCATTTGAAATAATTATCGGCGTATTTTCTTAAAATTTCTCCCTTCTGTTTTCGTAAAACACGGATAAACCGACTTCCGAGTTATGCGTTTCAAAAATTCTATTTGAGCCTCTGTACAGAGGTCTGAGCTATATACAGGCAAAATATTAATACAATAGAAGCATTTTTTACAAAAGGAGAACATTTGGGAAAAAGGTTATTCTGAGATAATTTTTTGCCAAAATATTATATTTAAATAATTTTTTTTGTCATAATGTCCTTAAAACAATTTTATACATGTAGTCTAATCTAAGTGACACTAAATATCATGAAAATTATCCATTTATGCGCTTTTTTTAAAATCATGGTTCGAAAGTAGTCGGATACCTTAAGTAAACAGAGAAATATCTATATTAGTACAAAGTATGTCCACCTGTAGCAGAAATGAGTGCAGCGCACATGTTTTTAACTTCGACATCGCGGAACCACACTTGTATTTCACTTTTTATCATTTGTTCTGTTGTCGTCCCCCTCAACTTCGTTGAACAATTCTTGAGAATATGAAATAAATTCTCAATAGGATTTAGGTCTGCTTAATTATTGGACCAATTAAGCACTTTTATTTTATTTTATCGCCTAAAAGTCTGGACCAATAACGAATTGTGATAAGAAGCCAAATCGTGTTGAAATGTTCCATCAAATGTTTCCATCAATGGAACAATTCTATTGCGTAATATTTGACATGATTCATCATGCCTTTAAAATGAACTAAGCTTCCAGCCATTCGTTATTGAAAAACCCCAAAACACATATTTAGAAGGGTGTTTTGCAGTCTGTTTGGTCTGATCTGGCAGCAGAGTTTCAACTTCACCTCATCTAACTTACTTGATTTGTATGTCTGCACAAATAAATAAATTTTAATCGCTGAAAATCACCTTCTTCTAGTCGTTAACAGTCCAGGATCGGAATTTTTGGCCCATGCTAAACGTTTTTTCATTGTTTTCTGAGTTAGAGATTGCTTTTTCCTCGGACTTGAGGCCTTGCTGCTAACTTCCAGTACCATTTTCGAAACAACTGAAGTACTCACTTCAACACCATAATCCAATAAATCCTTTCGAAGGTCTGTGCTTGTCTAACTTTTATTTATTTTGCTATTTCTTATTATAATTTTATTAGTTCTTGAGGTGTTTTTCCGTTTGAGCCCACATCTTCCTTTTCTTTTTGGAGACGATCATCAGAAATCTTGAAACGTTCTAAAAATTCTTGAAATACTTGATTTACCCATACAACTACCGTAATTATATCTCTTACAGTCATAGAAGTACAGAAGTTCATTAAGAGTGATTATTTTAGAACGATTTATCGGAGTAATATCCATCTTTGAACAAGCAAAAGTAGCGTGGAACCACTCTGAAAGGCTCACAATTGAACTACTCATACATTAAAACCAACTAAACGAGTAAATTATAGTCAATGCCTATCCGTCACATTACTTCTGGGCAAATATAACGGGTTTCAGGTGGTTCGGGGTTATAATTGGTAATCCCGTACGAACTCGGACAAGAAAAAAATATTTGTCCCAATTAATTCGAACAATATAGTAAATATATAGTTGAACTTATTGAAACAATAACGAGGTGAAATCTGTATTATTTATAAACATTGCCGAATGAGGAATGAGTAATTAAAAGTGGGTTTTAATCAGTTTTACGGCTAACAAAACTTCTACCTTTCTGTTTATTAATAACAAATAATTATTTACTAATTATCTCATTTTTATCTCATAGCATTAAAATGAGTCTCAAGTATTCAAGAGGTTTTCTACTTAAAAAAATAAAATTTATTCTCTGTATTTATCTGGAAATACTTCTAAGAAACATCACTTCTAAAGTCCACAAATTCCATTTTACAGGATTAGTTCAGAATGAAAGAAAAATAAATCAACACAATTGCTCTTTTATTACTTAACTACATCGCCAAGAAGAAATTTTTGCCATTTAGCATCAAATACCAATCAGTAAAACTTCTACATGAACAAGAAAGTACACAAAACATTTCACTTGTACTTTTACTAAATAAATCTGAAAGGAAGAGAAATCGAACAACAACACAAACAGAAAACTCTTTTAAGAGTTAAAGTAAACAAACAACTGAACGGAATTGACGAAAAAGAAAGCAGAGGGGGGGAAAATAAAGCGGGTTTCAAAGAAATATAATAGTATTGTAAATTTGTGCCCATTTGTTTCTTCAAAAACGATCGGAAAAAAGCGCCAGATGCTGGGAAAAATACTTCTAAATGTCCGAAAAGGATTTGAGCAGTGTAAAAAATCGTTCAATATATTGCTTTAAAGTGTGAATAAGGTAATGCGGACATTTCGTATCGTAAACCTTTTAGACTGGATTATTTGAGCTCGAAATTGAAGAAATATTTCTTGCTATAAAGTGACACATTTAAAATTAATTTTAATCTAATAAATTTACAGAACAATGTCTTACAATTGTAAGTATTTCACAACGTATTTTCTTAAAAGTATAACTTAAATTAAAATTGTAACTTTTATGTATATATATATATATATATATATATATATATATATATACAGTAGGACCTCTATATAACGCTCTAAATCTCTGAAAAACAGTTCGCTATATAGAAAATTCGTTATAGAGGTTCATCTTTCAATTTTCTTTATATAAACTACATAAAACAAATTTTAAATTCATAAACACTTTGTATTAAAAAAAGGAATTATTTACACACCTTTTTGTAAATTAATATATATTTAATTTATACATCTTACCTATAACAAAAAAAGAAACTGCAAGGAAATTTCTTGATGCCTTTATCCACTTCCTGAAAAATTGAATTTTTTTTCTTTGATGCTTTAATTTTGACATTTTTAAGCTACAAAAAAAGAAATTACTAGTACAACTTATCAACACTAAAAATGAACGGAGACTATTTCAAAGAAACAGGGACATGAGACAACTTCATTAAGAGTGAAAGGGGATAACAAAGATTTTTTCCAGGGAAGTGGACAATGGGGATTAAAGATTGAAAAACTCCAAGAATTCTATTGCACTTAGGCTCCTAATAAAACCAGTGCAAGGTTTATGACCACCATAAAATGTGTTAAAAGAGAGAAAATCTTGAAATGCCCAAATGTACTTTAAAAATAGGAAAAAAAAATTGAATAACAAGATAAAAAGTTCGTTATATAGTAAAAGAATTTCGCTATTTGGAGGTTATTATAAGAAGAAAATTGTGAAAAGTTCTTGGTTCGTGGAAAAAGTTCGCTATATAGAAAAATTCATTATATAGAGGTTCGTTGTATGGAGGTTCGACAGTATATATGGACCAAAATTATTAAAAAAAGGTCTCAAAGGTGTTAATTTTGTCTTGAGAGCTGCAAATATAAACAATTCTGTACTAGATGTAATTCTTAGAAGTTAATATTAAATAATTCGATTCTTTTAGTCCTTTGCTTTAAAGGGATGGGGTGTCAAAAAAGTGTAAAATTTTTAAAATACAGAGCAAGCACAAAAGATGGCCCTTATTTTATAAAGTCCTGCTATCGAAACTACTGCACATATTATAAGTAATACATGAATTTAAAGAGAAAAATATATGTACCAAGATTCCCCCAATGACCAACAGGTGTCAGCTTAATCAATGTGTTGTTGTGATTAAAAACTCCAACATGGAGACTGTGACAAAGAAAAGTGTTGGCGTATTAGAGTGTGCACAAGTTTTTTTCGGAGCAATGTGCATTTAGAGAAAAAAAAGGCAGAAAAAGAAAAAAAGGCATCAATCAACAAGAGCTTTCTGCTATGATAGCATCAATTTAAAAGAAAGCAGGTTGCTTATGAAAAAAGAAAAGCAGCGGCCGGCAAAGAATCTCGGTAAAATCCTCAAGTAGAGTCTCAATGAAATGGCGTGGCAGAGTTTTGTTCGAAGTACAAAGAGGTCAACGAAAATTGCCGCCTGTGAACTTGTCCCAGAAAGCAGTATGGAAAATTATACGATAAAAAAATTAAGACGTATAATTTGCAATTGATGCAACAAATAACACCAGCATAAGGAACCATTGATAGAGTGAGGTTACAAAATGTGTAGAACGAACTAGATTACAGATTGAACATATGCCATGTAACAAAAGGCTCACACATTGAACGTACTTGGTACGTTTCTCTTTACCTACATGTATCATTTATTACATTTATTATAATATGTGTAGTAGTTTCGATAGTATAATTTTTTAAAATCGGGTTCGTCTTTTGTGCTCTCCATGTATAATCATAAATTTAAAAACAATAAGCACAAGGAAGTGAGAAATATTAAATAATATTTTCTAAATTGTAGCTCTAATTACTAGCAATAAGTTGATTTAAAAAGTCAAATGTATCCTTATTATATACGCACACTATATCATTTTTATTTAATTAGAATAACACATAATATTTTTAACAAAATATAAAAAAAACTACATGTTTAATTTTTTTTTTTAAATTTCAATATTTCTTAATTTTTTAATATAAAGGGATATATAATACTAAAATTTGGTAGGGCTTAAAGAATATGATACATTTTCTAATTCCTTAAAGTTTTATTCATCAAAGGCTGATATTTTAGAAAATATCAAATGCAGCGTAAAACTTACCTTAAAATCCGGCTTATAACGCGCACCTATACTTTCAAACTGAAATTTATAATGTTTAGGTATATTCACCGTATAACGC
>BMAV01017467.1:120415-145138 GCA_019973955.1 Trichonephila inaurata madagascariensis | reverse complement strand
AGGTATTATTCTAGAGTTTTGAAAAAATAGTATACTTCTAGATCTACAACTCTTTTAGTTCATATGCAAGTCGTTTCTTTAATACAAATAGTATTTCGATATATGTAGAAGTGAGATTTTTTTCTTATGCTCATCTCTTTTGTTATTTTTACAACTATCATTTTTATACCCAGCGTATAACGCACACCCTGCAGTTTCGATCTTTTTTTATGTGTTCAAAGTGTGCGTTATTCACCGGATTTTACGGCAATTTTTCTTACAGAAATGTTTCTTATTGACATGTTCCTATAGTTTTCTAAACTATGATTATATTTTAAATGTTTGACACTCATTTGAAGCCTTATTCCCTTATAAAAACGTGTTAAGAAACTAATTATTTAATTTTAACCTCAAAGAGTTATATCTAGTCAAAAATTGAGCTCTCGACAAAATTAGCACACCTGAGACCCGAATAGAATGTAAATATGGCAACACATACGCAGAAAACTAAGAAACTTCCGTTTGCAAATTTTATTCAAGATTGAGAAAAATGTCAGTTTCAAACTAGAATTACTGGAATTAAGAAAACATAAAATCCAAACTTTACGTTTTAACAGTGCTTCTCAAACTTTCAATATTTGTGGCCCAATATTCAATCATAATTTTCATCGACACTCCCTCCATACAAAAACAATGTATCGAATTCAATATTACTATTCTTTGACTCTTAACCTAAATTCGACTTAAACCTCTCAAGTGCCACCGGCGTATATAAACATTTCACTCAGTCAGTGCGTTAATTGCCCCGGACGTATATATACGTCTTTCTGAAGTACTATATTTTCTGTGCACTGCTATCCATAAAATTATTCTGAAGGATTTGGAATGCAACAAACGGATCTTGATAGCGTTTGAGAAGGATTGACTTATATCAAAGGATTTGCTTATTTATTCCTTTTCTACCCCCCCAATAAACCAAATAAGCTCATTTACATATTAAACGGTGACATTGGGGAGCGAATTGTGTAACTCTTTTAATCGGAAGTTAAGGGATCAATTATAATCCGTACAAATGATCAAGATAAGTGTTAATTTTTGTATATAATTTTATATATGACAAGCCCATGGGGTCAATGGTAATTATTAAACTTGTGTGATCTAAACTTAGTATTGTTAAATTAAAATTGTAAAATACATTGTACAGTATTGTAACATCTATAAGTGTATTACATTAGTGTAAATGTATGTTTTATTTTTTATTATGTAAAAATGTGTTTTATTTTTTACTATGTAAAAATGCATTTTACTTTTTATTATGTAAAAATATATTTTGTTTGTTTACTTTCATTAAATTAATTAATTTTTTAAATAATGTTTTGTTTTCGACTTTTTCAATATATTCACGCCCCCCTTGTAGAGCTATCACGCCCTCTAGGGGGCTCACCCCACAGTTTGAGAAACGCTGCATTATAAGTTAGACACAAAGAATGAATGGAAATTCAGAATCGATATGCAACAAAATCTATTTTTAGAAATAGTATTCATAAATTTATTACTTTAAAACCCCTTTCAACATCTTCGCCTCAAGTTAACTCAAGGATTCAATGTGTCTGTATGTGTCTATGAATAAAGATGTTTAAATCAGTCAGATGTAACAATAATACAAGAAATACTTGAATGAATATGATAAATGCATTCATTTTTTGAGACAGATGGGATGAATAGTTAAACATTTCATTACCTAAAAGGAAATGATTCTTTTAATTTAAATATATTTGCTTTATCGTAATTACAGCTTAATACTTAGTTGTTGAAACACCCACGCAGTTTTCCCAATTTTCGAGCATCATTATGGCATTTCTGAATTTAATGAATGCGAATATTAATTCGAATATATTGGAAATTTGTGATTAAAGTAAATTTAAATTTTGATAATCACTCTAACTCTTTTACCTGCATAAAATTTGGATACACCATGAATCAGTCATTTATTTCAAATTATTAAAATAACACAAATAATAATTAAAGTTCATATATATACATAGTTGAAAAGGTCCTCGCAATTAACAAACGTAAGACGTAATTAATTTTCGAATTTTCTCGTAACTGCAATAGGCTTTTTTCCCATCTAGATAGAAATAATGAACACAAACTGTGGCTCCACACACAATGACACAGAATCAAAACTCGCTCAAATATTAAACATAATAATAACAATATCGCATAAGGCAAATGAAATGCACAGTGGCTGCCCAATGTTTGACTTCAGTGTTGCTTCTACAACCAAGCTTACTCAGTTTTATGTATTGTTAAAAGAGGCCCGTGGTCAACAAACATTCTCCGATTCGTTGTGCTAATACTTTACTTTAGTGCTGCTTTCAAACTCATTGTTTTCTTTTCTTTTTTTGCATAACTGGGTATTGACCTATTTTATGACTTTATAATAGATTATGGCACTTTAGACTATTATGAGTTTAGATTTTCATTCTGTACTAGAAAAAAAAGGAAATATTTTAATTGATAATACAATAACTTGAGCAATGAAATAAGAAAACTTTAATACTTTTGTTAATTAACGGAAATTAAAGCTTTACTTCTAGATGAACCTGCTAACAGCAGTTAAGTTAAATTGTATTTAAAGTGTTGTGAGAAAACTGTTATAACAGTAACAATGATTTTATATTTTTAAATATATAGTTGCTCTAATTGTTGGAAAAAAATAAAGCATGTACTCCTAATTTTGATTTTTATCCTAAATATTTTAACAGTGACCCTCACAAAACAAATAACATTGGTGTATATTTTGTGTATTATAGATAAAAAATATCAAACTTAATACTTTTGATAAATTATTCCCTTTAACTTTTATATTGTTAAGGCACCTTTTGAGGTTTTAATATACATATTTCTATTTATTTAAAACTTTATTCTTAATCAATTGCAATGTAACAATATGTGGGATAGCAAAAATACAAACTTAATTTTTTAACGTAAAGATTGCTTAGAACATGAGTAATCATCAATTAACACTGTAATTTGTCATTATATCCATCGAAAGCCACAACATCCTTTAAATTTTCTGAGAAGTGAATACATGTGTGTTAGTGAATTATTTTAGAAGAGTAAATTACCTATAATTTTCAATACTTCAATTAAAAAAGAATAGAAATTACTGCACCTTTTGCTTTAATTTTAGCGTTTGCTTATAATTTTGCCGTTAGATTTTCTTTACAAACAACTCAAGCGATAATAAAACGCTACGTCATTTTACAAGTAAAATGAGTTTTTCACTCATTTGAAAGACTGCAATGCGCGTGAGATTTGTTTTGAATGTAAATACTACTAGAAATATGAAATGCTTTTGTAACATAAGCATCGAAATGAGGCAATACCGAGTAAAAATTCGCTAGATAGATTCATTAAGAGATTTTGTGAGGTAAGTTTGGTAAAAGACAAATCCAGGTTTCGAGCACTGAAAGTAATTTCAGGTAACCTTTTGCTGGAAACAAAGGACATTGGCATAATTTGAGGGGAGGGTCATCTGTTGATAGCATTGTGTATGCAGATAACTTATTCAACATTTATTTGTTGCTGTTATTATAATAAATGGATAAATGGAGGTTTTTGTTCCAACAAGACTTGAGTTATGCATTACAAATAAGATTATAAGTGGGTCCGTGGGTAGCCTATAGTGGTTAGAGCATTGGACTCCAAACCGGAAGGCCTGGGTTCGATGCCCGATGCTGCCAAACACCCTCCGAGTACACACGGAGTACGTGCTCGTTAAATCAGTGGATCCGAAAGACTTGTGGGCTGAATCACGAGTGCAGGGGACTGGAGAATATTTCCCTCCCCTTCAGTTCCATGCCTAAATTGGGGAGGTGGAGATAAGTGGTGCCGCTATCAATCGTCCCTTCGGAGAATTTCGCCGAGATAATTCGTACTGTCACATGTTTGGTGCTCAGGGCCAACGACAGGCGTACTTCTAGCCCCTTGCCACGATGAATTTCGTGGGCCTCGATCTGACTCCACAACAACAGATTATAAGCATATTTCAAGATTTCTTTTGTTGCTTAATTCATCTCAAAAATTCCTTGGTCATGTCTAACTTTTTTTCAGTGGGCATATTATTTAAAAAATAAAGCTTATGAATATTATCCCCATACATACACAAATAGAATATCTAAAAATTGCCATTAACGAAAGGTTACAGGAAATCACTTCCAGCATGTTGAAAGCCTTTTCCCAAAGTATGCACAAATGAGTTCAGTTTTGCCTCACACAAAGCAGTAGATATTTTGAACATTTATCAGACTTTTACGTTCAAATATATTTTTTGTCTGCGTTACTGACAATTTTTTCCCCGTTAGCATGAAACAATTATTTTAAAATGTGTTATTCTTGAATGAAAAAAGTTTTACGAATAATCAAATAATCATAACTGGAAATTTTGTCTGGATCATACAGTATATTGAATTTAAAATGTGCATCTAATGAAAGAAGCACCTTTTTACATTTGCTTTATTTTCTAAGAAATCACATTGTACAAAATTTATTAGCAAAGCTAAATTTAGTTAGGAATTTTAGTCTAGTATTGTTAATCTTTATTCTTTTTTATAACATACGACGGAAGCACACATTAATTAATTTAAAATGGGAGTAAAACTCATTTAAACTATTGAAATTAAACAAAATTAATTCATTAACACAGTGTGTTTGTGTTGAAAAAATTAACAAAATAGATTGCTCTCAATTATTGCTTACGGATAATTAAATGTCAGGTAAATTGGGAATATATAAATGAAAAAAAAGTTTAAAAAGTTAAATCTTGTAGTTAATAAAAAGTTCTAAAAAAAACGACAAGGTTTAAAGAACAAAATAGATTTAATCAATTAACGGACGGAAATAAATGTCCTTTAGATAAATAAAATGTGCATTTAGTATTTTTTAATTTTCTCGAAGAATAGAAATTTTTAAATTAATTTTCAAACAAAACTCTAATATACAACTAGAAGTCAAAAAATTAGACTTTATCAGTAAAATATTAATATCAGTTGAAAGATACTTTTTTTATGTTTCTGTAATGTATTTTATATATACTTTAAAAGTTTAAAGATACAAAATATTTTCTTTATTTTCAGTTTTATTTTAGATTCCTTGATATTGCTGTTGCTCAGCAAGAAAAGAAGGTCTGTTTGCAAATTTTAATTTTTCCTTACGATAACAAGACGACCTTTTTATAAATTCAATAGGAAATGTCATTTCTTAATTGAGACCAAAAATACGTATAATATGCCGCACTACTCTTTCTGAAGAAATTCTCCTACGCATTCACCTACGCAAAGTAGCAGCAGCCAGTTAACATTGAAAATTCAACTTTCACAAAATACGAGCTGATTATTTACGAAAACTAAAAGAAGGAAAAAGAATCAAGAGAAAAATCTTTGCTTAAAGGAAAAAAAAAACGAAAGGCGCGCGCGCACACACAGAGCAATTTGTTAGCAAATTTCTTCTAAATAATTATGCACCATTTTTAATGATTCCTTCAGCATACTAAATAGTAAACACAGCAGGAAATATAAATGCTTTGAGGTTTTAAATATTTCAAACATAAAATTATACCTAAACAGACTTTCGTCTAAGTATTTCATATATTCTTACTGTGTTGCTTTTGCAGTTTAACACTTCTCTCGAATTAGTGATTACAAAACCGGTTAATTAAAAAAGCAAGTTTTTTTTTAGAAACATGTCCAGTTTTATGATTGATAGAGAAACTCATTCCAATGTGATATATCATACTATATACGTCAACTATTGATAGAAAATAGCAAAATGTTTAAATTATACTAACCAATTGATTGAGGTCAGGACAACAATGATATTTAGTCAAGAAGCAATGGCATCAAATAAAAGAATAGATTGGACTCTGAGAAATGTGTGACACACCTAGCCTGTGTGATGATAAAGTGGTATTTTCTATGTTAAAATTGCAAGACAGGCAGGTGGTTCAGTGACTACATATGGAGACTGAAAGTTTTGCTCAAAATATCAGGAGACAAATTTTAGCAGGAAGTGGCCTAAAAAAGTGCATCACATCTGTTGATGACAGATGGAAAAAAATACTATGTCTCCAAGTTAAAAATTTCATCAACTGTCATCAGAAGTTACCTGAATGATACTAGTGTTTTTGTCAGTTCAAAAACAATCAGGGGAAGATTAGCAGATGATAGTATAAGAAGTAGAATTCCACGAGAAAAGCCTTATCTCAATAGAGAAGCGCTAAAAACACATGAATTGGACAAATGACTAGATATAACAAGCTATATGAAGCGATGAAACTAAGATATCGTTATTCGGTAGTGTTGACCCAAAATATGTAAGACGTAAAATAAGAGAAATGCTACATCCTGACCACATCCAGGCAACTGTGAAATACCCTTATAGTTTTATGAATTGCTTATGCATATCGACAGATGTGGTATCGGTCGCCGTCATATCATATATGGGACACTGAATGCTAGAAAATACATTGACACCATTCTAGAACCCAAACTTCTACCTTCCATCAAGGAGATATTTACCAACAAGGCATCATTTATTTTTCAGCAAAATTTTGCTCCATGCCACATAGTAATATAATCGAAAGACTGGTATCATTCTTATATCATTGAATTGTTGTTCTGGCCAGGAAACAATCCTGATCTAAATATTAAAGAAAGCTTGAGACACCGTTGTAAACGTTTGTTCGAATGAGGTATCCGTGAAATAAAAGGAAACTGATTGAGACTATAATTGTTTCCCGGCATCATGTAACAACGAAAAAAGAGCTTAAAACTATTTTCAGCTCAATGAAAGATCTATGTGAAAAAAGTTGTGATAAAAAATAAATTCAACCCCACTAAGTACTGATAACCCACCACTCAACCAACTCACCAATGAGTTCGAAAACTCATGACTTACGAGGACTTCTGATTGGTTCATATAATCGGATGATACTGCTTACATAATAATTACTCTAAATTTGACGACTACATAGTTTTCAGGTGTTTAAATTTACTGTTATTCTCGTTCGGTAATAGCTAATAACTAATTATTTACGTGAAGTATTGGAGGTTTCAGGACCATTACAAGTTAAAAAGCTTTTAAGATGAAATGAACGTGAATTATTACATATATGTGCGTAATATAAATCCCTTTAATTTCATCTTTAAATTTGTAATAGTCCTTAATTGCCCTTAAGGACTCTCACGTATGTAATTAATTATTAGCTACCCGCCTAGTGGAAATCATTTTGACCTTCTCGCTGAGCATCCCGCGTTTTCCACGGGCAAAGTACACGTAGCAAAAGTAACACTAGAGTTGAATCTATCACAAATAGAAATGATTATAAGTCTTATACATATGCGAAACATGGGGTCCATCTCCCGCTGCAGTTCATCCTCCCCCACCCCCGTTTTCAGTTTTGGAGAAATATGTACTCTTAAATGGAATCAGGGAGAAGTTTGAATTACAGCCCCCTTTTTTAGTAATCTACCCCATTAAGATTATTAAGCTTTACTATTAGACAAAGAAGTCTAACAATTTTTATGTATAAACAAGCTTATATTTTTGCATGATGTTTATCATTGATGATATTTTATATTACAACTACTTTTTAATCTTATCTTCTGTTTCTACTTTATTTCAAATGCTTAATACTCTTATTTTGACACTTTGGCATTGTGTGTAATTTTCATGGTATATAAAGTTAGTATTTCCAAACATTACTACTTATAGTAGCCCAAATATAATGTCTACTCAACAGAAGGTGTACAATTTTGAATTTTATTTGTATGTACTCATATTTTATATATATATATATACTTATGTTTTCATAATACATATTTGTTTTTATATTTTTCTGAGTGGCGTGGTCAGTTTGTCGCTGGCCTTCTGAACCCAAGCTTCCGGGTTCGACCCCGGCCCAAGTCGGTGGATTTTCCTGATGTAGAAAATCGACTGTGGTCGTGGCGTATGATTATAAGGCATTTGAGAAATATCCCCAGTGTCTGCTTGACTTGGGTTCACTCAAAAAAATTAAATTTCTAGCACAGGTTCGAATCATCAGAGCTCAGGTGCCTCCCTCTGGAGAGAAAGCTGGGCGTCAAATTTACCTGTGGCGATTGGTATCCACCTATATGGTGCTGCATTAAAAAGAGAGGCACTAGGTCTGCAATGGTAAAACACCAATCCGAAACTCATTAGAAATAAAAAAAATGTCTTCTTGTTGGAGACCATTTTTATGCCATTGTTTATGTTTAAAGGAAGGGAAGCTTTCTAGAGTAATGTGAATCTAAATTTTTAATTTTATTCTTAGCATTTCTATAGGATGCGGGGGTGTGTCAGGGGCCCTGGCGCACACACATGCGTCTTACGGAGGGGGAAGTGTAATAATTCCCTTTAATTTCATCTTTACAACTTCTTAATTAGTAATGGTCCGTACTTACCCTTCAGGACACTCTCATGTAAATAATTAATCATTAGTTACCCGCCTAGCGGGAATTATCGTAACTGTGTCTCTCGAAAATTAAAAGCTCTGCTTTTTTAAAGTAGGCTTTGTGACGGGCTCATCGCGCTTTCTATTAATTGTTCTCTTGCGTTCTTTGGGGCCGAAAAAGGCAAATTCTTTCCAACCAAATCCAGAAGCGAAGAGAGATTATGCAAATTTTAAATATCAGAAGTTTAGCGTAAGCAGTGTGGCCTTTTGGGAAGTGATTACGTTAGTCTGCGGTTAGGAGTGTTAAAGTTAGAAGTGAGAAGTTATCCGATATTCAAGTACTCAGCTATTCGTGCCAGTGTGTTCAAGTCAAGGTGGATACCATTCCACTCGAGATAAACCTTAACTTCATTGAGGATTCGAGTGGCTTACTGCTTACCTAGGATATAGAGGTAGGATCGTTCAAATTAATATTAGGAACTGTGTATATACTGAGATTAAGAATAGGCGGTAAAGTTAAATATAGTGATTAGGTCGCGCTTATTTGGTAATACGCGTATTGTATGTTTCTTCACCTCAGATCCGCTAAGTTAAAATATAAATATTATCATTGTATAGTGTTTAAGTTAAGATCTTAATAAAGAGATATTAATATTATGGAAACACCTGGTTCTTCATTCACTCCTACAACCCTAGGTCATGAGGATAGCTTAGAAGTAAGGCATCACCCATGGGCTAATGCCTTACGTCTTACGTAATTTTCTATCGCATGATATCTTTCCACCAGTAGTAGGTTTCATCCACAGAAATAACATAGATTCCAAGACTTATTGTTGCCACTTCATATAAATACCCAAGATTTTGGAAGGTCTATCTCTTTTGTCTTTTCATAATGTAGCGCACGCGTATTTGTGTGCTGTGTGTTTTCTGTGTTGAGTGTTGTTTAACACTAGAACGTCCGTCGGTGTTCATTGGACACCGGAGTGAGTTTAGTTTGTTCTCCTTTCTGCATTTTTGTTGCGAATTCAAAAAATTTTCGTGATTCCTAAACATTTTTCATGGTGATTATCCAAAAACGGTTTTGTGGTTCCAGGCAACGAAGTCGCTAAATTTTCCGAAAAAAAGTTCCTTATGTGGAAAATTCGTTAAGTACAGATTTATTTTCAATACACTTTATGCTATGCGTTCCAAGAAAAAATTCGTAAAATAGAACGATTCGCAAAATATAGGTTCGTAAAATGGAGCTCTGACAGTATATAAGTATGAAGGAGAAACATGGAAAGCATTAAAATCGTATAAAAATAAATAAGAAAAGAAAAATTCAACAAAACTTAAAAATAAATATTTAAAAGAAAGTAATATACAGGAATACAAATTAAAATTGAAGCCTAATGTGTCAAAAAGCTATTTCGGACTTAGGACAGAATAAGTAGGGTTAAACTTTTTTGATAGTACCTTTGCAATTCTGTACGCTAATAAAAAAATTCAAACAAAAAAACATGGGAGTACAATGAGCAAAACCTTTATAATAAAGGAATGAAGTTAACCAAGTATATATATTACAAAACCAGGTAGAAAACCTTTATTCCAATTTCACTGAAAATCAAAACAGATAAACAGTTTTGAATTTACTGAAACCACGCAAACTCTCTTCTTAAATATATATAAAATATTGTTATAGAAAGGTTAATGTTACTTAAGTAATTAGCAGTAAGTAATCACAATAGCTTTTCAAATATAAAACAATGTATCAAAATATAGTTTGAATTCTATAGCATGTGGCCGTTAAATCCGTATATACTGACTTCTGAAGGATTTTAAATTTGGAGCGTATACATTTTATTATTTTTTTTATATACATTTTAAGTTTATAGGTATTTTATTTTTGACGAAAGCTTGTGTATTATTGGTTTCAATAAATGAAAATCTTTTTGACAACAACTTGAAACAAAAACAAACTAAATATTGATCGTTAACAGCTTTGGTTTGGTTTTAAATTTCGCACTTTAAGGCTGCACCAATGTTATTAGCCCAGTGGATTTAATAATTTCGAATCTCGGTCAAATTTCGAACAACTAAAAGCAGAGTAATAATAGAAAAAGATCCAAATGTATGTAATATATGCAATAAAAATATTCTAATTTATCCAATTAATAAAATCAGTTCAATTATTTAATTTCAGCCAACCAAGTATTTTCCATTACAGAATACTGGAATTCCTCACCCGTCAAGTTAGACGTAAGATCGAAGTTTAAAAGTAAAATTTAACAAAATGAAATTAAACACTCATTTTGAGAACTGAAGAAAATTTTTTGTCTAAATATTTAATTACACAAGCAACATTTTTAATATTTGAAGTTTTTATACAAATTTAGCTGTTGATTCTTGTAAGCATAAAAGGGGGGAAAAAAGAATAATTTTGCCGAATATTTAACCACATATTACTGATGAAGCTACTTCTGCAAAAGAAAAGCATCTTTTCTATCAACATTGTAGCAAAAATGTGCTAGATCATTTGTGCATCTGTACGAAAATTCTAGGAAAACATACTTTTCAGATCTTCGAAGAATAATTTACTATTTTAATATCAGAGAGTATGTGATTTTGAACTTATTTTGTATACATTATAGAATAAGAATTTTCTTTTCCCTTTATTTCAAAAAAGAGCAGAAGAAACAGTGAACAACAATGCTGTGAATTAGGATTTTTCGAATAGCAAAATCGAAAGAATTTGTGCATCTGGCAATACTTTATCATCAAGAATGTTGAAAACTTTAGATTTGTAGAACTATCCTTCCGTATTCAAATCTGCTCTATGTATATATTTCAAAAATAACGCTCAGAATATCCATTATTTATTTTATATTCTGAGAAACATTTTTATGTTTGCTTTCCTATACCAAAAAGTAAAAGTAAAAATTCATTTTATAAAGAAAAAATCGAAATAATACTTTTTGAATTCCTTCTTCAAGAAAGTCCATTTGAAATTGTTCTTAAAACGATGCTTTGTCATTATTGCTGAATAATTTTTAAAAGTAGATTATATAAAAACTGTATGCACTGTGGGCCCCTCAAAATGCAACAATATGCAGGCGTAGAGATATCTAAAGATATTGCATTAACCCTTTCTAGGGCCTTGAGAAGATTACTTCCCATCTACATGATCTTACAACAAATACCTGGGGAAGCACAAAACCCACTATAATGTATTCGTCTTGCTATTATAACGATGTAAAGACTAATTCCTGCTTCAGTTTTGTGCTACTGCACATAATCCAGACATTATGACATCGGTAAATCAGACAAAAAAAGATAGCATTAAAAAAGAAGTACCTTGTCCAAAAGCTGTAGCTTTATATAACGATGTCATGGAAGGGGTTGATCGTTTCATTCCAAAAAAAGACAGATACCAAATAAGAAGATCTGTAAAATAGTGGCATTGTATCTTTTATTTTCTTATTAACCTTGCCATCATAAATAGTTTTATACTGTGGAAAGGGAACAAAGGAAACAGAAGTTTAGACCAGCTTACTTTCAATACAGCATTTGCTTGTCACCTAATAGACGGATATTCCTCAAGAAAAAGGAAAAGACTTCCAGCTAACTTTCAAGCAAAGAAATGTGTAGTTCCAGATGATGTGCGCTTAGCCAGTGTGGGAAATCATATGCCAAAAATGGTTTCCAGCAATTGATGATGTAGGAAATGTAGCAGAAAGAAAGAAGAAAAGAATGTGATGCTCCCTTGCGCATTGCAACACACAAGCCTCTCATCTTTTCATGACAAGTAATCTCCGTTAAATTTAATATTCTTTACGACTTTGAATGGTTCCCTGGGAAGTATTTTTCCTGCCCCTGAAATTTAAATGCAAACATAAAATTTGGCAAAATAAAATATATTTCCTTAAATGCTACTGTTTAATTGTTAAAAAGGCATAAAGAACTGCGAGAAATTCAACAAAGAAATAAATGGCCCACGAAAGGGTTAAACGAAGGAAATAAAATACGAGGGTAAGCCGGTTGGGTGGTGTGGTTGCATTTTCACTGGCTTTCTTCAGCTGTGGTTGCGGGTTCGACCCCAGCCCAAAGGGGTGGATTTTCATCGACAACGGCCATGTCGACTGATTATACGGCATGGAAAAGATCCCTAGAGTGTCTATTTGGCTTGGATACTCTCGGCAAAATTAAATTCTAGTACAAGTTTGCATCGTCAAGAGCTCAGGTGCCTCCCTCAGGGGAGGAAAATGGGTTCAAAATTACTTGCTGTAATGGGTATCGCCTATATGGTGCCGTGTGCTAAAAAGTGATACCAGCTGCTGGGGAATGTAGTAGGTTAGAAAAGGTTAAATACCAAAGCGCAGCCCCATTAGAGAAGAAGAAGAAATACGAGGGTAAAAAGATTAAAACAATAGGCCAATTCAAATTGCGGAACATAATCAGCATTGGGCTGCAGATTGAAATAACTATTGTAACACCCCTTCATATTGGAAAAAGGAGACTTAAAATATATTTTTGAAGTGCATCAGACCACGCTGCTTTTGAATTTTCCTTTAGAATGTGTCACACACACACAATCAGCACTGCCTTTTAACATTTCTAAAGTTAACCTTAGGTAGCACTGAATATTAATAAGAAGATCAAAATAATAGACTTCGAGTCATTTTGTAAAAACATCATGGGAAATGAAAATGTCCTACACAAAGGAGCTGTAGAAAAAACCAATGACAAGTAAAAAAGCAGATAAAAATGTCAAGAAACCAATAAAACAGAACCAAATTTGTCTCATAAAACTAAGAAAACATGTCTATTTAAATGACTCCACCACGTCTTGTTAATACTTTCATATTAATTTTACCTTCAATTTTAAATAAAGGAATCAGTACGAGAAAGAATAGGATTCCTTTTAGATCCTCTCTTTTTTAATAAACTCATTGATTATTGGTGACGGACCTCGTAATTTTGAACCTCTGCCAAATGACGAGGATAACACCTGAGCTGGCATCCCACTTTCCAAAATTTCAAACCACAATAACGTGGGGACTTTGAGACATAATAGATTCAATGTGCATCAGCTCCTGTACCCGGGGTTTTAAGTGGACTCGAATTCACGACTATCCATCCACGAATTCGTGCCCATGTTCACTCGGCTACCACGACTACGCGATAGTGGTTGAACGTAGGGGAGACCGGGGCAAGATGTAGGGTGGGGCAAGATAACAAATGTCTTTTTTTTCCGTTTTCCGTCAAGTAGCAGGATCAACCGAACACTACTGGCTCTCCTATTGGCCGTTCGTTAAACAATAGTATAGAGAAGCTGAAATTGCCATTTTTGTGTTAGTTGTGAAGCTTTGATTGTTTACCGCTGTCCCGATATAACTTTTATGCTTGTGTAAATAAGCTCTATTACAGATACAGGCAAGATATATATATCATTTATCTTTAATATTTATGAGTAACTTAGTTTAAACACTACATATTACCACGAATAAATGTCAATTAATCGACTTCCTTAATGGAAATGGAAACGAATATTTTTAAACAGGCGTTCCGGGGCAAGACAGCGGGGGGTAAGATGACGAGCTTGTCATCTTGCCCCATGTTTC
Organism: Trichonephila inaurata madagascariensis; assembly: GCA_019973955.1. Classification (NCBI taxonomy): domain Eukaryota; kingdom Metazoa; phylum Arthropoda; class Arachnida; order Araneae; family Nephilidae; genus Trichonephila; species Trichonephila inaurata. The sequence goes on along the minus strand of BMAV01017467.1, from coordinate 131,083 downwards.
GGAATTTATTAAACTAACTATGTATGTTTTTTTTGTCTATTCTATTTATTAAATCCTGTAACACTTGTTTGTCTGTGTTTTTGTCTGCTTGACCTTGCGCTTCTATATCTTCTGGGGCTAAGAGGTGCATCGGATAGGGAAATGTGTCATTCGAAAGGGGGCAACCAGAGGAAGACATCTTTGCCATCCGCTAATAACTTTATGATCACTCATCCAGGAAAAACTATCATAGACAAAAATATTGGTGAGCGTTTGAGCATCGCTTACTTCAGAGCAGCTACAGTTGGAAATGACGTTAAAGGGTTTAAAGAATGTGGGATTGAGACTCATAATCCTCTTGTGTTTAGCAAACATGACTTTGCTGCTTCAAAAGCTACTGACCATGATGTTGTTGGCGATGAAAGTGAGAATAATAGTTCTAATCCTCAGACCCTGGTAGTAGAAAACCAACATATAAATCTTCCAGAAGAACCAGTACTTATGGAAATGCTGATTACGATGCACTAAAAAAGCCTGTTAGTGTTTTTATTTCAAACCATTGCCTAAAGCAACACAATGTGATAAAAAAAAAGAAAAGGCAAAAAAGTGAGCTCAAGCATTCTTACAAGCCCACCCATAAAAGAAATGTTAGAACAAAGGGAAAAGCAGAAGGAAGAATAGAAAACTTTAAAAAAACAGAGAAGAGAAGCTCGTGAAGCTAAAAAGGGAGTAAAAAACTCAAACTAAGTTCTTGTAGGCTTAAGTCTATAAAATCCAGGTCATAAAGTCCAGTTGCATCAACTTCAAAGGATGGTGTTATAAAATGTCTTGCTTGTGAAGAGGAATATTGTGAGCCTCCAACAGAAGAATGGATCCAGTTCTGTAAATGCCAAGAGTGGTGGCATAAGGAATGTTCCAGTTATGTGTGAAAATAGTATTTTTATTTGTGATCATTGTTATGCCCAACTTAACACTTCAACATTACATTACAATGCATTACACTTAATTTAATTCTTTGTAAAATTTAAAAACACAGTTAACATTTGTTATAAACCATGTAACATATTCAAGAAATAAAATCTGTTCAACCTTTTTCAGTGTTGTCATCTTGTCCCAAGGCCAAAGTCATCTTGCCCCAGTACTGGGGCAAGATGACATTTTGTTAAGATTCTGAAAAAAATAAAATTATCCTTTGTGTTTTTATTTGAAAAAGTAAATGGTAATGCATTTAGTACTACAAAGAACTACTATATTACTTCTTGGAAAAATATTTTTTTATCCTTAAAAATAAGTTAATAAACAACAAAAACTGTTAACATAGTCATTTTTCCCCGGTCTGCACTACCTCATTAAGTGAAGGACCACGCTGAACTCACTGGGTTACAACAATGCAGGTTAAAGTAATAATCACGCCAGGGATTATTCTATTGCAGTTTTAAAACGAATATACTTATGAGAACAGCATCTATATATACATAACAAATCCCACGTAAGACAGAGTTAAGACAAAGATTTCTCCTTTAATTTTACAGTTAACAGAATGCAGAAGCTCTAAGAATAAAAGTAGTCCAATCGGCTGAAGGCGCTTCTTTGTAGACTCCACCCACGCATTGCGTCATCGAGATAGATCGCTACGGTGACTTTCAACAGACTGGTACAGCAATGTATAATGCGAGAATAATGAAATTTCTCGCTTGTTTTAACAGACCCTAATACGACCATCAAGGTGTTGTATGCAAAATAATGATTTGTCTGAAATAAGTGGCGTGTATGGCGTGCAATGCATCATTGCAGACGCAAGCTTCTGTTGTGTTTTATCAAAGGTAACTGCCTCAATAAATATCTTATTAAGATTGCCCTCTGTGTGTGTGTGTTGTACATGAGTTCGCATAGTTTGGGCTGAACCAGACTGTTTTGCAGCAGACCTTAATTTTTAATTTAAGATTTCGTAGTATGATCTGTTACTGCAATGAGATTAACATGCTACACTCATGTCCAAAATTAAGATCACAAACATTTTTCCATCATTATTTTAAATTGCCTCCAGAAAAACTAATATGATTTGTATTTTATACATTTTGAAGAACGGGGAGTGCAATATTAACCTTCAGTTTAGAAAAAGATGTTATTTAGCGTTAGTTTTTGAAGAGAATTGATGGATTAAGACCACTAAAGCATATGAGATTTTTTCCTGCAGTTTTGTAAATATTGCATTAAAACAAACAAGTTAGCCTGACAGTAATGATTATGACTTGTAATAATCGTTTAAATGATTTTTTAAGATGGAGAGTAGTTTTCAGGCTTGAAAATGGCCAGAGTCAAGCGAAAGGAACTCGATGGTTACAAATGGCAGGAAAGTGGTCTCCCGGCTGTGGAATCAGTTCCAAACAAGTGGTACTGTCAGCAGGAAGGTCAGCCAAGTTCACTAGGGGGCATCAACATCTGCACACTATCGCTACTTGGCTTTAAGCGCATAACGACATAGGTGGATAACGGCTCCTTAGCTTACTCCTGACTTTGTTGCTTTGTATCGCAGAAGAATTTCCAGGCAAAGGCTTCACAGCCGTCTTGCAAAGACTGTCCTTTACGACCGACTTTCAGTCTTCAGTTACTTCAGACTTTCCTTTGACTGCATCCAACTGTCAAGACAGGATATTGTGCAGTTTAAAGCATCAGTCGTGGACACCAAAAGAATTGTTGTATGTTTTTTTCAATGACGAGTCGAAAGTCCTCAGACAAAGTGATTCTCGCAGAGACTTCACATGAAGAGAGAATTGATCTTGCTTTCATCCTTTCTACGTAACAAAAATCGACAGAATTCATGGCAAAGTTATTCTTGTATTTGGTGGTATAGAGTTGGGCAGTCGCACACCCCTTTATGTTTTCGATGCGAGTACTGTCACTCACAGAGCTATATGGATTAGATCCTGGATACCTACAGTAGGTTTTTCTGGGTGCTATGGGCATGGACTATAAATTTATGGACAAGAATAAGCAGTCACACAGAACACACATTGTTGACGAATTTCATTAGGGAGGAGATGTTCGCCATGCGGATTGCCTCTCGAAGCCTCCGGATCACAATTCTATTGAATATGTTTGGGATGATCTAGAAAAAGCCATTTCTCAGCGTAGCCATCTTTCCAGGACCCCCTAGGAGTCAAAAGTCGTACTTTTAGAAGAATGGACTTTGTTGCCACAAATATTCATTGACATTGAGCCCTCATAAACAGCATGACAGCTCGTTATGAAGCATGTATGCCGGTGCATGGAGGTCACATTTGAAATTAGACAGACTTTTAACGAGTTAAATGCTTTTTCTCTAATTCATGATGTCACACTTTTTATATATCCTGTATCTTAATTCAAAATTAAAATATTTTCTTCATTGTTATATTGCTATATTCTTACACACATTGTAATGCGTCTCTATGCCAAATCGAGTAGTTCAGTTTTCTCAGATTTTGTGTTTGTGACCTTAATTTTGGATATAAGTATAGTTCTCATGTTGTACAGCATTAGGTGAGAGCTGTACTCCTCATTGACCTTTAATAGTCTTTTCTACACCCACCGAAGCCATATTTCTATTAATGTTGCTAGAGTTCATCTGAAACAAGTGCCGATTTCTTGGAAGGATAATCCGTCATTTTTGTATACCGTAATTCAGAAACGTCCATCTCAAATGCACTGAACTAACTTTCAATCTCTTGGCAATGCATACAAAAATATCATGAACATACAATTGTAATACGCAAAATAGCATATTTTGTTCTTTAATTATATAACGTTTATAGGTACAGCTACTAATGCTCAGGATTTGCATGTCTTACTGAAGTCTACATTTGATACAAATTAGCTTGTTGAATGCTTTCTTCATGGTATCACATTTTGATGGCTAGAAGCGCATATTACACTTTAATTATCACCTTCAGAGAATGTAGGTATGCAATTAAGATATATAAATCATACCTATACTAACCAGTAAATATTCATTAGTGAAAACAAAGTAATTTATATGATAGAATTTGAAAAGTCGAGTGAAAAGTTGCGAATTTTCGAATTTAAATACCAAAAGGAAAATGCATAAAATGAAAGATAATTTGACGAAAAATTATTTTTATTAAGCAGCATGTTTCTATTAAATATTCAGAGTAGTTCAGTAAACAATATTAAAAAGGAAAATTATTTGCTGATATTACATGATTTAACGTTTCCAAATTAAGTACTTTAAAGATCACAGGATTTTTCTCTCGTTTTGCCATTTTCATTGTTTAAAATTCGTTTCACTTAAAGTCATGAAAAAAAATACTTGCGTTTCGATCACACTTTTACAGAGTAAGAAATATTTTGACAATTATGACACGTGTATTCCTATTTTATTCAATTTTATATTAACGAGCACCTTAAAGCAGAACGGGGCTATTGGTATCGGACCTCGTAACTTAGAACCTCGGTCAATGGACGATGTATCTATGCTGATGCTCCATTCTCAAAGTTTTAACATCATATTTAAGTGAGAACTTTATACCTCATCAGATTTAACATGCTTCAGATCTTTTACAAGGCTTGTCTTCAATTGAACCAAAATTCTAACTATTGACTACGAGTTCGCAACCATGTCCACTCGGTTAAAACGACCCTCTGAAATTACATTTGATATGGTTTTAATGTTTTATAATGTACTTAACTTTATATTGTCAGGATGATTATAATCAAAAATTCCACTTTAAAAATGCTGTAAAAAAGAACATTTGCTCGGAATGTGACTTCAAATTTGAATATACTTGAAGAAAAGCAAAATGATATGGCATGAGAAAATAAATTCAATGACATTTTTCATATTTATGTGGTTCTTGGCCCAATACCATGATGGGTGGGGGTTTTGCTAAAAGAGCAACAATTGTTATAAATGACTTGGAAGTAATTTTTTCTCTCGAAAAAACGAAGCAATGATGCACAGTGAACATTATAGTTGGTTTAATGTGCATATCATAACAAAGGCGTTGTAATTCGATTCAAAATGCCACCTGTAACCGATTCCACTTTCGTTACGCCGCTTGCAGCGATATCTGTTGATACACTTTGGAACATTTATCTATTTATTTAATTTATTTATCCAACTCCCATGCTTGGCTTTTTGACCATTTAAACCGCGCTTCCCAGTACCGACAGACGACGTCGTCAGTCAGGTATTCACCGAGACCAGTGCATTGGAACAGGTGGTCACCATCTATTCTGGCATGGGCGTGGATTGGGCAGGCCTCGTAAGTAGCCAGGCCAAGTCAGGTGGAGAGATACTCCCAAAAAGTCATGTCCGGTGGTTAGGCAAAAGCGGGCAACAGCTCCGGATCTCTCCAGTTGCCTCGGGATAGGACCCACAGTAGCCAGTGTTTCCCATGGCTTTCCAAGGCTCTTGGTTTCTTAAGTCATGGCAGTACATTTGTCAATGTATGTGGAAATAAGGCTCTTTGCTCTTCTAAGGGTCAAGGGGACTCCCGGTTAAGACTACTCGGCTCCCTGCTTGGCTTTTGGGTCAGCTCTCTCATTGCCGGTGATCCTAACATGACTTTGGACGCACTGTAAGACCACATTCCAGCCATATGAGATTAGCTCCACAATTTTAGTTTGGTACTGAATTGTATAAAGGCAGTCAATTAGTGTATTACTGCTTAAAGCTAAAATTGCAACTTGAGAGTCGATGAAGAAGACAACTTTTGCAGGAACTTGGCGAGCAGCTAGTAATTGCGTTGTAGCTTCACAGACAACCAAGACCTCCCCATCGTAATTGATGGTGTTTTTTCCCAAGGCCAATGGGTACTCAAACAACCTGAAGAACCATCCCGCACCGGCAACGTTTGTTTCTGCCATGTATGAACCCTCAGTGAAGATATGGAGAGTCAATCATTCACTGGATATCTTTGTTCGATTGTTTCCCGAAAGCAAGATTTTAGCTCGTCAAAAATGACCTCAGCCTTATTTGATGTTAAGTTAACTATGACATTCTTTCTTATACTTTCTTCATATCCTTTCCTGTCTTTTCAAATATATTCAGTTCAAATTTGAAATCATTTTCACCAGTGGCTATTTTTCATAATATATTTTTAAAGTGTAATTTCAATTGTAATCATCTTGTACTTTATAACTGTAGGTGTTTTAGTGAACCTCATAATTAATAAATATATCCTCTTAATTCGTAGGAAATTTGGAAGTATCATTTTGCTGCATCAGTGAACAAATAAGAAAAAAAAGTAATGTTAAGTATAGCAAAAGCTAATCATTTAAAAATAGCAGATTTTAGGAAGCATGATCAGATGATAAATTATTTTTTTAATTTCTAAATGGAAGAAAATTAGAACGAAAAAGTTCTTAAGCTAACATGGAAAAAAAAATCGATTCCAGTGCTCATAAAATATTAAAGCGAAATCGTTGAGGAAAGAGTAGGCGAGTAAAGAAAACAAAGAAAGAGGAAAACTATTTGTGGACCTTGTTTAATGTTTCATCTGCGGGGGTGGATACTGCACGTGTACACGTGTCTACCTCTTTTCTAAATCCTGTGGCAATGTAAACAAGTAAACAATCTAAATATTTCATGATAAAATAAAACTCACGCGTTCATATGAAGGAGGATCATTACTATTTATATCCAAATATTATCCAGTTTATTTCTGGAAATGGGAAATATTCTAGAAGGGAAACATGTCTTGCTAATAGTTAAAGAAGCTTAAATTGCGTTCTGTCTAGAATGAAAGGAATTAAAATTATTCCAAATGTTTAAAAAAACTTATCTGCAGAATTTTTTACAATTAGTTTTTTTTTAGTTGATCAAATGCCGCAAATTTATTAAATATCATTCGATTATATATTTTTTTTTCTTAATGTCAAATTCTTTCCTAGTCATTTTAAGAGAGAAATCATTAAAAAAATATTTATCCTCTCGTATCCCAATTCAAGAAACGCTCAAAATGTTCTGTCTTATGCTTTCTTTCTTCTTTTTTTTAGTGAAATGTGCTGTGGGTTACTTTTCTTAACATCTCTTCTACATGTAACAGTTCAATGATCGCTCTGGACAATTCAATCGTTTGCATATTGTGGCGGTGTATGATTAACGCTGAAGGTACGTTTTAAATTTTGTTAAAGAGTCCCCACTACACAAAATTAGTAGTTAAAAGTTTTTATGACTAGCAGAAAAATTATACGAAAAATTTTGGTGGATCCAAACATACTTGTTATTTATGGATTTATTTACATACAAATATATACTAATGTTTTTTTATTTCTCCATTTAGAAAAAAACAACATTAATCCATACAATTTCTGTTAAACAATTTGCATGGGCTAGACAGCAGAGAATATTAGCCCAGGGGCGGCTCTAGGACCGGACAATCCGGACCCCTGCCCGGGGCGGCAAATTTTAAGGGCGGCATTTGGAACGAATTTGAAAAATACTTTTTTTTGTTACAAAGAATTCGATATATATTTTCTGAAATATTATTGGGTGTGAATCTGGTATTGCATTTAACGTATCTATTTTTTTGTACTCTGTATATTTAATGACAGTTTTTTTGTGTGTGTTTAAACTTAAAGGGTTTGAGGCGGGAGTTTATGTTAAAGCATGAAATTTAATATGTTTACACATCTTTCACTTGCAAATTTCTTCCCATCCATGAGTAAGGTTACAACACAAGGTTCCTTTCACCCTTACAATGTATAGTGTCAGCTATCGAAAAGAGGACAACGGTAATAAGAGGTTTTGATAGATAGAAAGTTACAAGAGGTGTTATATTTTAGTCCTGAGTGTAGTTACTATAAGTTAAAACACACGCTTTTAATCCCCACCATCATTAGACTATTTTTCGAAGAAATTGGCCTGCTGAAATTGACGATTCCTTCTCTTACATTTCACTCGTTTGATATAATAACAAGTAATTATGTTCTTAAATTCGAATTGTTTTAAATCTTTTAAGACTTAAAATAATATATATGTATGCATATATATTTTTATATATACACAGAGAGAGGGGCGGCATTTTCCATTTTTGTCCGGGGCGACAAAACTGCCAGAGCCGGCCCTGATTAGCCGTATATATAATTAAGAGCTAAAAACATCGGTTCTCGTCCGGTCACCGAAGTTAAGCATCTTCGGGCGCGGTCAGTTCTTGGGAGGGTGACCACCTGGGAACACCGCTTGCCTTTGGCATTTTCTTTTGAAAGTCAAGTGGTTGCGTATCACGCTTCTATATCACAGATTCGGGTTCTATACCCGGGGTGGGCAAGGTCGACTCATCCCTGCTACAGTGGGTCTATAAAATGAGTACCAAGCTTCCTTGGGGACTGAAGCACTTGGGGTCTCGATTCAGACTGACCACTTGATCGGGACATCTGATCATGCACCTCAGCGCCCAATGGTCACGTATACCGGGATGGGCACAGAAAGCCCTGTTCTTCAAGGGCTGTTGCGCCACTGAGTTTGAGTTTATATTATTAAGAAGCTATAAATAAGTTTTGTGTGTTTCCTAATCCAGAATATAATTTGTTGCCTGAACACCTGTTCCTTTTCATTTCCCATGCCAAAATTTTCAAACCTTGGGTGCTTTATCACATTTATTTCTTGCTCCTGGAGAAAAGAACATTTTAATAGTTTACATGGGCCTTACTCAGTGACTTTCTGACAACAAACTTTCCAACATAAGACCACCAAGACAATTTCTGAAAATATAAATGTTTTTACCTTCATTTTATCCCCACAATTCCTGTTTCCCAGCTGAGAGTGTGAAGTATTCCCCCGTGGGTAATACCTCACTCCTAAGTTAACTTCGTGATCTAGAGGTGTGGGATTGAATGAAGAACCAGGCGTTGTCATGATCTTAAAATGTTTTTATTAAGATCTTAACTCAAACACTAAACAATGATAATATTTATATTATAACTTAGCGAATCTGAGGTAAGAAAACACACAATACGTATTACCAAATAAGCGCGATCTTAACCACTATATTTCACTTTCCCTTCTATTCCTAATCTCTGTTTATATCACAGTTATCAAGAGATACTAGAATTATCCTACCTTAATTTCTTGCTTAATCGCAATCCTCTTAGATTCTCAATATCTATGGATTAACTCGCATGGAATTGGATCCACCTTGACTTGATCGTTGTGTCATGGACAGCTTCACAATCAACGACGGCTTTCTTCTCTTTCTTCAGTTCACTCGCTTAAAGTAGACTAGCATAATCCGTCACCAATAGATCATACGCTTACGTTAAACTTCTGCTATTTAAAAGGTTTATAATTTGCATGTTCACGTTTCGCTTCTGGATTTGGTTGGAAAGAATTTGCCTTTTTTGGCCCCAAAGAACCCAAGAGGAGATTTTAGTAGAAAACGCGATGAGCCCGTCACAAGGGAAGGTGGGATTTTCTGTCTCTTTTTTGAATAAAGAATATGGAAGCCAAGAGATCGCTCTTCTCATCCTTAAAGTACTGTAAATAAATGTATTTTCTACTAGGCTCTTCTCTCTCTCTCTCTCTATGTATAACATTCTGTAAAAAGTCGTGACAAAAAAAAGAAGTGACACCTAAAATAAACTCATTTTAAGAGGACACAGTACGATTCAGTTGACAAAAATCGGTCAAAAATCAAATGTAATTTTTTTAGCCTAAATTATTCTTTAGATACTTTTCTATAACCTCACAAAATTTGAAGGCTCTAAACTTAAGAAACACAGAACTATGATAGCTTTTAGATTCTTTTTTATTCACATCCCTATCGTAAATCAAAATTTTAAACTTGCTTATCTCAGAAATATAAAATAACTAGTTTGTCTTTATTTAAAATGCTAAGGCTTTTTTTCTATTGTGCTTAATGCTTTAATTTTTTTTTTTTGCCTGTTACTAATAGTACATGTAACAAAAGTTGGTATGCATTTTTGAATCAAAGCAATACTTATTTTCTTAAAAAATAATTGAACTCAGAATTTATACATTTTTTAAAGAATTTTCAAAAGCATTCATAAAAAGAAGTATTGTACCAATACCAATCATGTTATCTCAGAACCTATGCCAACTTTTGTTATACATAGTTTGACGTACTTGTACATCAAATATTTCATGCATGTACGTACATCTTTGTAGGAGGAGTAGCATTTTAAAATTGTTTCACAAATTTTAAGTTTTTTCCTTAAAGAATTAAATGGCTAGCTTTTTATGAACTTTTGAGCATAAAATCTGTTTTACATAGTATAAACACATAGAAAACAACCAAAAAATTTTGAAAATCCTTAAACTAAAATTTTTTGTGTAAATCGTACCATGCATGTGATAAGAAGATAAGTGTAAAAATTTTACATCTAAATGTAAATATTTATTTTTTTCATGAATGAAGGTCAGATATTTTTAAACACACTGAACGTATGTAACAAAGAAAGAGAGATAGTCTTATGTGAGTTTTCTTGTTTTTTTTTTTTGTATCAAGTCAAAATAATTTTAAGTAAACCCTTTGAAAAAAAAATTTCTTTAGAAACAGAAAAATGCAGACCTAATGATGAAATTGACCTAAAAAATATCACACAGTACTAATTCATATTGACAAATTGTTTGATAATAATGAAAAAGAATTTGCGTGCTTAAGGCAGTGCTTCTCAAACTTTCGATATTTGCGACTCAATATTCAATCGTAATTTTCATCACCCCCC
>BMAV01017467.1:89499-111193 GCA_019973955.1 Trichonephila inaurata madagascariensis | reverse complement strand
TGTGTGTGAATTCTATATCAAAAATATAGAAATATTATGTAGTAAGAGATTGCTCCATTCATGGAAACAATTGATGGAACATTTCAACATGACTTGGCCCCTTGTCACAATTCGAAATTAGTCCACACTTTTATGCGGAAAGTAAAATAAAATTGTTCGATTGGCTTGAAAATTCACCAGACTTAAACCCTATTCAAAACTGATGGCATATTCTTAAGAATCGTTTCGCTAAGATGAATTGCAAGACAACAGAACAAATGATAAAAAGTCCTATAGTTTTGTGTTTCCAAGATGATGAAATCAAGAATATGTGTGCTACTCTAGTGAAGTCAATGCCAAGACGGGTAGAAAAGGTCATTTCTGATAAAGGAAGACATACTTCGAACTAATATACAGATTTTTCAGTCTATTTAAGGTATGTAAGGATAAAAAGGTAATGTTTTAGAAAAAATCTTTTTTTTTCCTATTTGTCCTAATTAATTTGAACAATATAGTATTTTCAAGTATCTCTACAAATTTGTTTCTCTTATTAAATCTTTTTGACAAATGTCGTCCGTCATTGAGGGAAAAGAAAAAAGTTAAAGGGAAAATACTAACATTGCCTCCTGAAATATTCTGAATTAATTTGAATAAGTTTTAAAATCAATACATAGCTCATTAAAGGGCACAAAGGAATAAAAATGTTTTCTAATGTTCAAATAATAATAAGATTAATTTTAGAAACATATTATTGTAGTTGCATTTAATAAGTAAAGCAAATATCCTGAGGAACGCAGGAATTTGTGAAATAAATTTTGGAACAAAAAGATTTTCATTGACTAGTTCAAATATTATTATAAGTATATTTAATGAATATACTACCAACTTAATATTTTTCTGTTTGGTTAACAAATTTCATTCATTCCAGATAATAGTTGAATTGAGCTTTAATTTCTTTGTGCAAATACTGAAAAATACCAAATATGTGTTCTTAGAAACTACAAAAAATATGTATGAATTAGAAAAATATTTGTTTCCTGTTAGAATATAGGAAACACTACGTACTCCATTATATATTGTTTTTCTATGGTATGAGTAGAAGCTATGTTTACACAATTTTTTCAATTGTTAACATAGCTACTTTATTCAATGGTAAAATTACAAGTGAATTTCAAATCGAGCAAAGGCTGAGAGAAAGAGCTTGGGTTCTTATGAATGAGGGTTTTTTAAGCTTATACCGTTGTTTTTCTAGTTTCAAAAGCTTGTTACTTCGTACATTAAAAACCTCTCTTGGGATACAGCAGTGTTTCTCAAATTATGGGGCGTGCCCCCCTAAGGGGGCGTGATAACTCTATAAAGTGTACGCGAGCATATTGAAAAATGGAAAACAAAAAATTATTTAAAAAAATTATTTATTACTGAAAGTAAACAAAATATATTCTGACATAATAAATAAAATACATATTTATACCCATATAATACACTTCTAAATGTTTTAGTAATGCACAATTTTATAATTTAACAATACTAAGTTAAGAAAAAGTTTGATAATGGGAGTGTGAACCACAGTGACCTCATGGGTTTGTCATATAAAAAAATTCTAAGCAAAAATTGAAACCTATATTGGAAATTTGATCGGTATAGAATTAATCCTTTCACTGCCGATTAAAAGTTACACGATTCGCTTTCCAATGCCACTGTTTTCCTCGTATGTGCGCGTATGTGATGTATTAAGGACGGAGAGGGGTGAGAAAATTAATAAATAAGACAATCCTTTGAAGCAAGTAAATCCTGCGCAAATACTGTCAAGAACCTTTTATTGCATACCAAAGCCTTCGGAATAATTTTATGGAAAGAGGTGCAAGGAATCGACTCCCTCTATCTAGCGCCAGGGGTGGCTCTAGGGCCGGACAAACCAGTCAACTTTCCTGGGGGGGATTTGGATTAAAATTTAAATTTTTTTTTTTTTTTCGTTAAAAAATTTCGATATATTTTTTGAAATACTATTGGGTGTGAATTTGATACTTCTCATTAATTGTATCTTACTTCCTTATTTTGTACTCTTTACGTTATATGGTTATACGTTACGTTTCTTTTATGTTGAAACAAGAGTTCGAGGTGAGATTACATGTTCAATCATGAAATTTCATAAGTTTATAAGCATCTTTCACTAGTAACGTTCTCCCCATCCCGGAGTGGGGGCACTACTGACATTCCTTTCACCCATACGACGTCCGGTGTCAGCTATACAGAAGGGGACAGGAGCAATAAGAGTTTTTTGTAGATAAGAGAGTCACAGAGATGTTTAATTTTTGTCTTGAATGTAGCTACCATAAGGTAAAATAAACGTTTATGATCCCCATCGTCAGTAGACCCTTAAAAGAAATTGGCACGCTTAAATGGGCGATTCCTTCACTTACATTTTACTCGTTTGAATTAATAACAGGTAATTATGTCCTTAATTTCGAATTATTTGTACTTGACTTAAAACAATATATACATATTATGCTGCCATTTTGCTCGCAAGAATTATTCAAGTTTTATAGGTGTGTATCTATGTGAATAATTTATCTTTTTTTAATTATAATTTTTTGCTTTGGATAAGGGGCTCCCCACTTTTGACTTTGTTTGGGGCGGCAAAACTGCTACATTCGACCCTGCTAGCGGCACTTATGCTCGACTTGCCAGCCACGAGTCCGTGGTAGGCCTTTCCGAAGTACAATCCTTCTCTTTGCTTGGGCGCGCGCGCGCGTGCGTGTGTGTGTGTGTGTGTGATTTACTTATTTAACTGATCGATTTACATATTTATGCCTTTTCTTTACTCCCGATGCACTGAATGTGTATGAGAAAAACGGTGGTTCTGGGGAGCTTATCGTGTAAGTTCCCTTTGTAGCGAATAGGTTCTCTGATAAATGAACTATTCTAAACTATTTGACCTAATTCACGATGGTTACTGGATTGTTGTGCATTGAATTCAAAACTGACATCAAACTTGTGCTTGTTGCAAAATTTAGGTAAGATTTCAAACTTAATGGCTAAATAAAGATGCTCAAGCAGTAGCGCACACAAAAATGTTTCAAGGGGAGGGGGGTCCAGGGTCGAAAGTACACCATTTTGGTATCATTCTCCAATACACCACCCAACATATTTTTTTGATTTTGTCTATTTTCGGAAACAAAAACAATACAAATTAATTAATTAATTAATTGATAATTAGCATTAATTAAAAAACAATTATTAATAACAAATACATAATTAAATTTTACGTAACATATACATAGGATTATAACCAATCGAAAAAAAATCAAGGGCTATGGCCCCTAGAACACACCCCTTGTGTGAGGCCACTGTGCTCTAGTATTGTAATTCCTCAATATCTTTTCCAAAATTTCAACAACAAAAAAAATTACGAGTAATTTTTAATCAAATACATTTTACATATCTATTGGCACTATTACTGTTGGCAAATATGTAATTTTTAATAGAACGTTTCTGCAAAAAGCAAAAACTAGCAGCAGCGAAGCGTATGAACTGAATGGGTGGAAATACGTGATAGCATTAATCATTGGACTATGACGTCACATGAGTTTTTGAACTGATTGGATGGAACCACGTGATTGTAGTTGTCACATAACAATGACGCGTCACATAAATTGAATCCACTAATTGATTTCATAAGACATGAATTCTGAAAATGTAGATACTAGATTTGGAAGAATATGAATAGTTTAATTCAAGTCTTATATATGTATACAAATTGTTATTAAAATATATTTGCAAGTAATAATATTTTAATACATCTAATAAATATAAATCATGCTATAGATATACTCCATTATAAATGTATATCATAAATAGACATTGTCTACTATTGGAAATAACAAATATGTTATTTCAGATTTCTGGAAGAATATAATTTAGATAACATCAGTCTTGAACGATGAGGTGCAGAAAAAATTGCATTTAATTCCGAAATTACTCATACATATTTAGTAATCTAATTATATGAAGAAGAAAGACTCACTCATTCACTTACTCACTCACTCATAATGATATCTCCCGAATTATTAGACCAACAGACTTGACATTCAACAGGCATGTTTTTTTTCATGAAGTAGAGATTCGCTAAGAAAGAGTTTTGAGAAAATCGACACCTAAGGGGATTTAGAGAGGGGTTATAGATATAGATAAATATTCATGTTTCAAAGCTATTAGACCAACAGAATTGAAATTTGACAGGTGCGCTATAGATAAATATTCCCGTTTTCGAACTAGATCTAAATACTGAAAATTTGTCAGACATGTTTCTATCATGAGATTCACTATTAAAAAGATTTTACAGCTCCCCAACCGGGGTTGTGAAGGAATAAAGGGGCGTTATACATAGATAAATATTCCCATTTTTGAACCGTTAAGCCTACAGACTTCAAATTTAGTACGCATGTTTTTTTTTCATGGAGTAGAGATCCATTACGAAAGAGGTTTTGAAAGAATCTACCAGGAAGTATGTTTTAAGAGAGTGTTTTATATTAAGGTATCCGACTACGTTCGGAACCGTGATTTTAAAAATGCGCATAAATGGAGAATTTTCATGATATTTAGTGTCACTTAGATTAGAATACATGTATAAAATTGTTTAAAGGATGTTTTGACAAAAAAAAAAATACTTAAATAGAATATTTCGGCAAAAAATTAACTTAGAATAACCTTTTTTCAAAATGTTCTCCATTTGTGAAAACTGTTTCTATTGTGATAATATTTTGCCTGTATGTAGCTCAGACCTCCGTACAGAGGCCCAACTACGATCTTTGAAAAATTCACATTATTTTCAGAGTTACAACCCATTGAAATAATTATAGGCATTTTTTTCTTAAAATTTCTCTGTTGTCGTAAAACATGGATAAACCCACTTCTAGTTTCAAAAATTCTAGTTGGGTTGTGTACAATAACAATCCATTCAATTCAAAAATACAATACGACTTTAATCTCTTTCGGGCCACCGGCGTTTCTACACGTCTTGTTCTTAACTCATCCAAAGCGGTAATTGCTCCCAGACGTATATATACGTCTTTCCGAAATACCTTTTTTCTGTATACTGCTATCCATAAAATTATTCCGAAGCCTTTGGAATGTAATAAAAGGACCTTGACATTATTTGCAAAGGCATTTCAGATGATTTGCTTATTTATTCCTTTTCTTCTCCCTCCCCCTCCAAGTGGCTGCAGAAGCCTAGTGGTCAAGATATTTGATATTGGCTGGCTTGTCACGAGTTCGTGCCCAGTACCACTAAAGACCCGCATTGTAGGGGAACGATGCACGCTAAATTTATCGAGATCCTCCCGTTGTTGTGGTGTGGTAGTTAGGAGAGGGGGGTGCCAGATCAGGTGTCGTCTTCGTCATTTGACCATAGTTCAAAATTACGAGGTCCGTCGCCAAAAGCCCTCGTGTAGCTGAACAGTGCGACGTTAATATTCACTCACTCTCTCACTCACCCCACCCCTTAGTACATTACATACACGCGCCTACGTTGAAAACGGTGGCATTAGAGAGCAAATCGCGTAACTTTTAAACGGCAATTAAGTGATTAATTATAAACCATTCAAATGATCTGGATAAGTGTTAATTTTTGCATATAATTTTATATACGACACATACATGCATATAATTTTACATACATGGGGCCATTGGTAATTAGTAAACTTGTCCTTAACTTAGTATTGTTAAATTAATTATAAAATACATCGTGTGGTACATTTATAAGTGTATTAGATCAGTATAAATGAGTATTTTATTTTTTATTACATCAGAATATATTTCTTTTGCTTACTTTAAGTAAATTAATAATTTTGTTAAATAATGTTTTCTTTTCGACTTTTCAATATGCTCACCCTCCTTGTAGAGTTATCTCGGAGAAACGCTGGTTTAAGTAAGTGATCCGCAGGACAGTTAGGGCCCCGGTTTCCAGTCAGAAGACAGGAAATCTGGAAATCTCTTTCAACGTCTCCCTCCAAGACTTATAAAAAATTTGTTTGTTTAAATAACCCTCATAGATCTTTTTTGAGCTATTTTTAATTATTCTGTTTATTCTGTAAAAAGTTGTTATGTTTATATATATATATGTACGAGGGTAAGTTGAAAAATAAGTTTCCCCTGTCGACTGTGGTCGGAGTTGTGTATGAAAGTCAAAAAATAGAATGAGACATTAAAGATATGACATACCTTTATTTTATTATTCTCGTACGAGTACGTTGAGACATTTGTCATATCGCTTGATAAGCTTCAAAAAGTCCTCCAAGAAAAAATCAGGGCTTTGCATATGGAAGAAGCGTTGAACGGCTATGGGCGAAAGGCGACACAGCAGGAAAACGCGCAAGTCACCGATACACCATTGGGTAGAGGTCGCTGCAAATCAAGCAGATGGCGCTGTTGCAGTGCCTGCGCAAAGCGGAGACCAGCCTCTCATTTGAGCCCCGGTAGGTATGGAGAGAAGGAGCGTTTTGAATTCGTGGTCAAAGGAGGAAGTGAGAGTGGTTATCCGCTATGAATGGGCACGTAGAGTATCAGGAACAGAAATTTATAACCGCCTCGTGGAAGTCTATGGGCCAGGTGTGATGTCGAAGCAAATGGTGCGGAGATGGTGTAGCACATTCAATGATGGACGTCAGCAAGTGGAGGACATACCGAGAGCTGGACGAACGCGCATGGCCACTACAGATGCAAATGTCGGGAAGGTGGATGACATGATTAGAGCGAACCGGCGTATCACCATCGATGAAGTAGCAGAAGAACTTGGAATCTCACATGAGCGAGCTCAAAACATCATCCACGACATTCTTCGATACAGAAAAGTGTCAGCAGGATGGGTGCCCCGACAATTGACCTCAACACACCAGGAACAACGCATGGCGGTCAGCCTGGAACATCTCGTGCGTGGAAAATCTCGGGGGAAGGCGCTTTGGAAGCAATACTGAAGTGAAACAAGCCGTTCAACGCTTCTTCCATATGCAAAGTCCTGATTTTTTCCTGGAGGGCTTTTTGAAGCTTATTAAGCGATATGACAAATATCTCAATGTACTTGGTACCTATGTGGAAAAATAAAGGTATGTCATATCTTTAATGTCTCATTCTATTTTTTGACTTTCATACACAACTCTGACCACAGTCGACAGGGGAAACTTATTTTTTAACTTACCCTCGTATGTATATATATACATATATATATATATTAAAGTCTATATAAGGGTTAAAGGTCAATTACTGTTATATGTTCCCTTTTGTTTGATGATCTTTTGTCATCATTCGGTAAGCCCCATTCGTAAAATGTCGTGTTTTTATTTGCGAAAAACTGAACAAGGTGTTTATTTGCAGCCTCATCTGAATTTAACATTATTCCATGTGTGGCGGTGGTATCTATATTAGACCGTAACAACCTCCGTACAACGATAATCGTTTTAGTATAGTGTATATGTTACGTGCTTATGGAGCAGATGTTAACAGTTTCTAACTTTCATTGGTAACCCTAGCTGAACTTTGAAACTTCGCAACCCTACGTAGAGCAGACGTGGCGTCATCTATCCTCCACAAGAGCAACGAAAAGCCGTCAAATTACATGACGCAACACTCAAGCCGTCAAAATCCACATGACGCAACACTCAAACCGTCAAAACACACTTGACGCAACAACTGATACGCTCGCCATAACTTATTCACCTATCCACCAACTCACTGGTAGAGGAGTGTGTGGTGGTGGTATATACTATGTAAGACAGTAACAGCCTCCGTACTAAGGTGATCATTTTAGTTTCATGGATATGTTATGTGCTTACAAGCTAAAGGTTCTAGGTTCTAAACTTCACACTCAAGGAGCTTTGAATAGAGTGAAATAAGGTGAAGTCTGACGGCGCAAGGTCAACTTGAAGTTTATTTTAACATGTTGCAGTGTCTACTTCCGGGCATTAGGTAGAGCTAATTCACGACACCACCAGACTGCTACAACGGTTTGAAATCTTGACCATGGCTATAACAGCCTTATTTGTGGAAGAGATTTGAAACTAAACAACAACTTTTCGATCTTCATTTTGAAAAGAACCAAAAGTTGTAAATTTTTCAGTGATTTTATTAATGTGTGCAACAGAATTGTTTTTTTTTAAATAATTCTTGTGATCTCAAAGATAAATTAAAATTCCTTTATAATTCTTAAAATAATGCAGATTTAACTTCTTAGGCTTTAGCTCAACTTTTTTTAATCCCGTATATCAAGCAAAAACGCTTCTATTTTCACAAAAAAAATTTCTTCCTTAAAATTCTAAGAAAAAAATTCATTTGGCAAACACAGAAATTGAATACATTAATGAAAAAGTGTGAGTGTTAGAAATATTCATTCTTTTCTTGCAAAATTTTTAATCTTTCAGGATGCCATCTGGAGGGAACATCAGAAACCATAACATCATTATTCCATTACTTAGATAGAATGATTGACGTAATAGAATCAACGTTGTTTGCAGATAGAATTGGCATGGTATAAACGATTTATCTACCACCGAAATGAAGCAACATCCTTTGATTAAATTAATCGGAATCCACCTCAAACTATCAAATATAAAGAAGCTTCAAGATAAGTATCGCTGTTGTATATTTTGTTATAATCATGTGTCTGTTCCCATTCTTTGAGCAAAGCTCTATAATTCAATTACTATCAGTGACGAAAATGAATTTCAACTAAAAAGGATTAAATTGAGGAGCAGAATTTTCAAATTGGAGGAGAATTCTCTTATGAATTAAGACCCTGAAACCAGTTGGAGAATATATTTTCGTATCAGCGTTGAATCGCTTATATATATATTTTTTTAATTCTGCGAATTATTATTCTCTCATCTACATCCCTCCCTTCAAAAGGACAGAAAATATCCTCTAAACCCTCTCTGTTTAGTAATTATCTTCACACTGCAAGGGTTTTAAACATTTTAGGGATTAAATGCATATTTTAAACAGGTTTCTAAAAGAATGCATGTGGAATATGTGATGCTCTATAATACTTAAAAATTAGAAATATTTCTATATTGTTATTTATGAACGATGGTTATATAATTCTCTATAATACTGTTAAATAAAACGAAATATTTAAACTATTTAGCTTAATCTGCTTAATATATTACAAAATTAATTATTATAAGTTTTTTAATGTAATTAGTTAAATTTTCTGCCAGGTCACTTACCGTATTTACTCCAATCTAAGTCTAGTGTTCACAGGGTTCACACACGTAACGGCCTGTTTTTTAAGCATTCTTAGTGATTTTTTTTTTATGACTATTAAAAAGATAGAATTTTAAGTTTTTTTTTATCATTTATTTATATGCATTTTTTAAGAGTATATATATAAATGTTTAGCCAAAAATATCCCATGGAACGTGAGTTATAACGCTCTGAACGCACCCACCTAGAAAAAATGGACGTTCACTTCCTCCGCGATTCCGGCTTATTGGCTTATCTGAAATAAAAAAAACAATAACGGCGTTTTAATCTATAAGCTTAAATGCACAGAATGGACAAAACTCAATTGAAAATATCAAAAATTGGACTTTTGGTTGACCTCCGAAGAAAAAATTTCGAATTTCATGGGGTTTCTTTTTTTATGTTTTTGTTATAAAAAATAGAAATATTTTGAATTTTGGAATGAACGTTGTCCACCTGGTGCGTATATATTTGCTATGTCTACCCTATAAATTTAAAATCATTCGGCAAAACCGTTCTTCGGATATGATGGGGGATAGTTGGAAAAACACATTTTTAAGAAAAACCCGTTTTAAGTTTCAAGTCCGATTAAAACAATGAAAATCTTAACTTACCGCTACGAACAGCTGCTTTTTTAACACCTGCTTCTTTATGACGACTTTGAATTTTAAATAGTAACTTTTCCCCACCTTATTCTAGAAATGTTAAGAAAGCAATTTATAAGAATTTTTTTTTGAACCCATCACATGGAGAACCCCCTTAATGCTACTGAAAATCGGGTGTGGCTTAGAATCGAAGGCCAAAAAACTCGCAAAGGGAAAATTTCCACCCTTTTCAAAAGGAAAAATGTAACCATCCATTTTGTTTACTGGCATCGATGACTCATCACATTTCGCAGTTTATCTTAAGTATTCAGTCTAACTTGAATGTCATTATCTGCTCAAAAAAGAAATAAAATATTTCTTCATTCAGAAAATATTTTTGTGCACGTTTTTTTTTAATTACCTGAACATGCAATGTATCGATAATGGCACCAAGACGAGTTCACTATGACGCAAGTGTAAAAATAAAAACGATTTTATAAGCAGATGAAAATGGAAACACAGCAGCTGCCAGAAATTATCATACGGATGAAACAAATATACATCGATCACATAATCAACGTAAAATGATTTTCACTAGTAAATCTTCAATAAAGTCTTTCACTGGGACAAAGAAAGGAAGATATCCTGAAGTAGATGATAGATAGTGAGGTTCAATTTGTACGTGAAGTTCAATCAAAAACATTGGCAATTACAATGCAAGGCAAAACAAGTCATTCATAACTTTAGAATCATTAATTTTAAGGCATTAAGAAGCTGTCGTGCTTGGAGCAATGGTTAGAGGGCCCCAGAAATTATGGAATATTGGGCTAATACAGTGTGGAACAAAAGACCCAGGATTTCTTAGAAATCCTCAAAACATGCTTATCAAGGATGCGTTTAAAGGCAATTTGACGAACTCTCTAAAAACGAAACTGAGACGGAACGATTGCAATTTCGTGATACTTCCGGGTGGTATAACCAAGTGTCAGCTTCAGCCAGTTGGCGTAAATACTAAAAAGGCTATTTAACGACTGTGTGAAAAGAGAATACGAAAACTGGTTGCATTTGGGCCCCCCCCCCCATAACTGCTGCAAGGGGAAAAAAGAAGGTAAGTGCGTCAAAAATTGAAGAATGAATATCTGTTGCCTGGGAAAAAGTATCCAACGTCACTGCAATACATCTTTTTAAAAAACGGTGCATAACAAACGCATTGGATGGCACAGACTGAGAGTGAGTGAATGAATATTAACGTCACACTTATTCAACTACCAGAGGGCTTTTAACAACGGACCTTGTAATTTTGAGCCATGGTCAAGTGACGAGGACGACACTTGAACTTCGAAACCGCACCAAAGGGAGAACGTTTGAGCTCTCGACAGATTTAGCGTGTATCGCTCCCCTACACGGAGGGTCTTTAGTGGTACTGGACTCGAACTCGTGACAAGCCAGCCATTATCCGATACCTTGACCACTAGGCTACCGCAGCCACTTGGAGGGGGGGGGAGAAAAGGAATAAATAAGCAAATCATCTGAAATAAGCAAATCCCTTGCAAACAATGTCAAAGTTCTTTTATTACATTCCAAAGGCTTCGGAATAATTTTATGGATAGCAGTGCACAGAAAAAAACATGCTTCAGAAAAGCGTATATATTCGTCCGTGAGCACTTAAGAGGTTAAAGTCGTATTGTATTTTTAAATCAATAGATTGTTTTTGTACACAACCCCCACATCACAGGGAGGGGGACTCTGGGATTCTAGGAGACGCAAAGCTTGACTGACGAGCATCGACCTCCTCAGCACGGTGGGTCTTCAGTGGCACTAGACTCGAACTCTTGACACGCCACTCACGAGAACCTTACCTTGGCCACTAGATAACCTCGGCCATTGAATGCCACGGAAGACGATAGCCCAGTGGTCAAGGTATCGGATCATGGCAGGCATGTTATTAGTTCGAGCCCAGTACCACTAAAGACCCGCCATGTAGGGCAGCGATGCACATTAAATCTGTCGAGAGCTGAAACGTCCTCTCGTTGGTATGGTGTGGTTTAAGGAGACGGGGTGCCAGCTCAGGTGTCGTCTACGTCACTTGACCATGGTTGAAAACTACGTAGTCCGTCGCCAAAAGCCCTCGTGTAGCTGAACAGTGCGACGTTAATATTCACTCACTCACTCGCCAAGGAAGACGACACCTAGCGGGAAAATGGTGACCCCGGCACCAGGTCCGAAGTCAGCTGTGACAATGAGAGAGACAAATTGTTTTCGGAACATGATACTGACGGTTAGAATAATTACATATGCATTTAAAAGATTTTATATCTGGTAACATAAATTAATTATTCATTTTTTTTATTAGAGTTCTCATTTAATTATTTAATTTTTTAAGTATCGCGTATAGATGAACCTTTCATGCAATTTTCAATTTCCCGCAAAAACTTATAATGAAGAATTTGGGGAGTGGCTTAGAATTGTGATGGCAACAAATTTTTCACAAAACCATGCTGAGGTGCGGCTTAGATTCGAATAAGTACAATAATTAGAATTTAGAAACACGAATAAACAAAACTACTTAAATGATTTCACAATAATGATCATAACACATTCCTATCGCAAGTAAGAAACATTTAAGACATTTTAGCTTCCTATTTTGACTCAATAAACATCGAATCGGGCAACATACTACGAACATTTAGGTAGATGACTTTATCTGAAAGATATAAGAAATCTTTTATAGCTGTAACTTCCAAAGCAAAAAGGGGACCTGGACTTTTTCTTTGAAGTTGCTATAAGCTTGCTCTTTATAGTGATTTTTAAGCAATCTTTATACTTTTTATACGCAAGCAAGAGACAGTACAGAACACTATTAAAAATTTCTAAAGAATGCGTTAGAAGCTGTCTTATAATTTTTGTACCTAAGCTACTATTATATGAATATATGTCAAATGGAATTTTATGTCTTAAAGTTAGAACCAGGGACCTTTGGGTCCGTAAGTACATAACATATCCATTATACTAAAATGATCATCCTAGTACGGAGGTTGTTACTGGCTTATATGGATACCACCGCCCCACACTCCCCTGCCAGTGAGTGGGCAAATAGGCGAGCGAATGATACCATAGTTATGGCGAGCATGTGAGTTGTTGCGTCATTTTGTGTTTGATGGCTTGAGTGTTGCGTCATATGGCTGTGATGCGTCATGCGGGTTTGACGGCTTTTGGTTGCTCT
Source organism: Trichonephila inaurata madagascariensis (assembly GCA_019973955.1). NCBI lineage: Eukaryota > Metazoa > Arthropoda > Arachnida > Araneae > Nephilidae > Trichonephila > Trichonephila inaurata. The sequence continues at coordinate 98,176 of BMAV01017467.1, read as the reverse complement.
TGCGGTGGTGGGGTGCACCACGCCTGGTCTGTGAAGGTTGCGTTGTTTCAAAGTTCAGTCAGTGTCACCAATGAAGGTTAGAACCTGGGACCTTCGGATCCATAAGCACATAACATATCCACTATACTAAAATGATCATTTTTGTACGGAGGTTGTTACTGGCTTACATAGATACCACCGCCACATGTATATAAGATTTTCAAACACTTTAAACACATGTAAACATTTTACTCATGGTTACCTTTCCTTTCGTATTTTTTTAAACAATTTCTAGTCCATTTTGATTATTTTTAATGGGTTTTCATAATATAAAAAAATATTTACTAAATCCTAATTAAAATTGGAGGAGAAAATGAGCAAAAAATATTATTTGTCAGAAACCGTCTATATATTTTAATCTTCATGAATTTTACTATTTTAAATAAGTAGCCTATTCTATATGGGAAGAAGTAAAAAAAAATCATTCATCTTTTTAATTTTAAGTTCAATGGTTAATCAATATATATTTTAATTATATATATTTATGGTACTTTTATTTCATTTTTATATTCAAAAGTAAGCACTAAAGTAAAATGAAGAGTAAAGGATTGCGCTTATAAGCTTACAAGAAAATTAATATGTAATTAAAAATGTTATAAGACGTCACACACACACACACAGGGTTTATTTCAGAGTCTATTTGAATATTTTCTGTAGAAGATATCGCATTTTCCTGTTTTTATTCATTCAAGATTTTTTTTTAATTATTTTCCTTTTATTCATTAACTTAAAAAGTATTTCATCCTTCAAATAATAAAAAAACATTTGTAATCTATTAATGCAGAAAATCCGAACTTAAAGTTGCTTCCCACAAGCACATGCTAGTAAGTGCTTTGACAGGACTACCATGGAGAAGCCCTAGACATCATAAGTACTATGTGGGCGTGTTTGACATCAGATTATAACAGCGCCAGACAAAAAAGTTGGCAAGTATTAAATAATACATGTGGTGAAAATACAGAAAATCTAGCTTAATGCTGAAAGATGTTAAAAGTATAAAATTTGAAACTACAAAAAGGTACTATAAAATATCTCTTTTCTCTTTACTTTGAAATATTATAATGCACAATTTAACAGTTATTTCCCCTAGAAATTTATCGACATTTCGAAATGTCTGTGAGAAATTTATTACATAATTTGCGAGAATGTAATTAATTGCCCAAGCACTTTATTTCACCTTTCATGACCTTTCCTGTAGCATATTTAAAACACATTTATTTCAGTATTCCATACAATAATTACATGATTTATATCCACCCCCTCCTTTTTTTACACCTAGTTCAGCGATTAAGATATTTGACAAAATTTAATTTGTCCAGATAAAATATACAAAGATGGAATTATTTCAGAAATTGCGAGTGTGTTGGATTCAGAAAGCCTATTAATTGTATTATGACAGGCATGTATTTAAAGATTGTTTAAATGTTCAGCTGAATCCCCCTTCCTTCTTGTGTATGAGCTTTCAGTTCCACATTCAAGACAGATATAAAAAGCGTTTTATGTAATTGTTGTGGGTCACTTTGTTATGTAGGATATTTAAAATGTGGTTAATTTTCAGTCTTTTCAAGTGAGCTGTATGTAATTTAAATAAATGTATATGTGACCGGTGTTGCAAGAAAAATGTAACATTTCTCCAGTAAACAGATAAATTAAAAATAGCTTTATTAATACACTTTTTCAGTTTCGAGTGAAAACATGCAACTACCGTATTTATTCGAATCTAAGCCACCATAGATTCCAAGCCGCACCTCGAATTCTCAACAAGTTTTTGTAGAAAATGAAAAAAAGTGTATATATATATATATAATGGTTTATCGATATCCAATTCTGCGAAATTAAAATAAATTTAAAATGAGAACTAATAAGGATTGAATAATTAGTTATGTTACTAGTAAATACATGCATGAACCTATAACTGTTCTAATTGTCCCATTCAATGAATTTTTTTTTCTTTGATTCTAAGCCGTACTGGATTTTCAGTAGCATTGACGTTCGAAAAAAAAAGCGGTTGAGGTCCGAGTAAATACGGTATAACATTTTGATTTTGAACTACTTTAATAAAAAATCAGGGTAACTGAATCATGGAGTAAAAACCCCTTGAATTGGAAAACGTTTGCTGATCTTTGTGTTGCTGAGGTGGTTAACCGATTTTACGCCCAAGTGTTCTGTAACCATGAAAGAAGAGAGAAAGGGGCATTTAAAAAGGGGAGCACACAAGGTGATGACCAATTCTACAGATGTACAGTGCAATCACTAGCTGTACGTTGCAACCAAACTTAAAAAACTACTTCAAATTCTATCGGGTGAGAGAGTAAATATTAACGTCGCACTTTTCAGCTACACAAGGGCTTTTGGCGACGGACCACGTAATTTTGAACCATGGTCAAGTGACGTGGACGACACCTGAGCTGGCAGACCCCCTCTCCTAACTACCACACCACACCAACGGGAGGACGTTTCAGTTCTCGACAGATTTAGCATGCATCGCGACACTATACGGTGGATTTTTAGTGGTACTGGGCTCGAACTCGTGAAAAAGCCAGCCACGATCCGAAACCTATACCACTCGGCTACCGCGGCTTTCAAATTCTATCGGAGCATAAGGCTTTGGCCAAGTCTCCAGATTTACAGTGTTATCACTATATAGAACTGAACTGAACTGAAAAAGGGGAGAAAAATGAAGAAAGATGAGACTGACGGTGACGTTGCCTCAAATTTTATTTTAGATCAGTGATCTTCAAACTTTTTTCAACTCACGAAAACCCTAGAACTTGAATGTGTTTTCGTAGAACCTATAGAACTTAAAGGTGTTTTCGTGAAACCCCAAGAAGTAGAAAATGTTTTCTTCGAACCCCATTCTGCATATATAATTAAAAGAATATATCACAAAATAATATTTAAAGTAGATCAACATGTTGCAGTGACTTAATGAAAAGGCAATTAATAAAATATTCCATTTATTATTAAAAAACTCTAATCTGATTTTTTAGTATAATTTACTCATCAATAATATTAATCTGTAAATAGTCCATGTGTCACGTACCCATACATTACATTTAGTAACTGGAATACGTGCTTGCTTTTTTTTTTCTCACGTGAACTGTCCAAGTCTAGTTCTTTTGAGATTAAATACAATCACATTACATATTCCAAATTTAATTTGTTTTTATAGCTACTTCGTTTTTGTAGCCACGGACGTTGAGGAATATATTTCCCTTGAACACAATATTCTGAACGGCATTAAAATGTTTATAGCTGTGAGAGAAATACTGTGTATTTTACATGAATTTGCAACATAAAATTTAGGAGCTTTTCTTGCTTAAATTTAGATTTTAACATTGAATCTGTCGATATGTTGATAAATTGTTTCCTCTCTTTCATTATGAGTGATTTTCTTCCACTAAAGCAAAAAGGTACATCTTCCGTAAGAAAATAATTTATTTTATAAGACATTTTGCTAACTAACGAGTATAAAATTATCTCGTGGAACCCGAGATAGTAAACAATAGATTATTCGCAATGTAGTAGGAAGTATATATATTTAAAGATAAAACACATTTTAATATTCATTTATTATGTTATAATAAAAGTCTAAAAAGCGTTACACACACACACACAAAATACACTCATGGAAAAAAAATTAGCGCTCCAAAAAATAATTGCGGGATCGTAACGAAACTCGGCATGAAGATAGATGTTGGGGAGATATTCAAATGATTATAAATGCTGCGTGATTGCACATTACGTTTAGCCGGTAGAGGGCATTTAACGTCGTTCTCCGTGGAGAATAAAACAGGTAGCCAAAGCTTGTTTGAGTGTGCTGAATCGTTTACAAAGCAAGAGTTGAGGTAGACATGCCATTACCCCGTTCCGTTTTCGAAGACAATATGAGCAACTGTCGCAGTTTGAGAGGGGAGAATCATCGGCATGGTGGAAGCTGGATGGGCAGCTAGGCGAGTATCTCGTCAATTAGGCCGCTCTGGTTATGTTGTGAGATGGTGTTGGGACCAGTGGATCTCCGAGAGATGTCATTTACACGAAGACCAGGCTCGTGACGCCCTCGAAAGACCAGTCGTCGAGAAGACCGCCACATCATAAGAAATGCACGCGTACAGCCAACTGCTTCATCCGCTGCCATCCAAGTACAGGTAGCTCCTTCACTAGGGGCCCCTTGTCTTCTCGAACCATACGAAGGCACCTGGCTGAAAGACATTTGAGATCGCGGCGCCCATTACATGGGCTGCCCTTGACGCCCACCTGTCATATTAAGAAATATTTTAAAGATAAAGAAATTTTTTTTAAAATTAAAAATTATATAGAAATATACTTTCCAGTTAAACGTAAATTTTTAATTCCGTGCTTCCAGGTGTATTACTTTCTTTAAAAATTATTTAAAAAGAAATGCTCTAAAATAATTGCATTATAACGTTATTTAACTTTATCAATTTTTCTACTCCACAATTAATTTTCACTGAATTTCTTTGTCTTTCGTTATGCATCTAAGTAAATATTATTTTTATTTATGCCTAGGGGGATTATACCCCCCACCACCACCATTGTACAAATTATACAACTCTATTCATACTCATTACTCAAATTGTAAAACTGTAATTTACATGCAATATGTAGCTCTGTTTATTTGTTCTTTTTTCGCAAAATTCATTCTTGGTGCTCTTCTTCAGTTAAATTCATCACTGAATCTGCATTGTCCAATACTTCATTGATAAAGTCCTCAGATTTTAATGTACCTGCAGCTCTTGCAGCTTCCACGAAAATTGAGTATTTAGTTCCGTTGATTGTTAATAAGCCTTCGTATGAGACAGCCCCTTTCCTCTCACGCAACGATTCCAGTTCAAGCAGTCGTTGCGATATTTTTCTGCGAGAGTTTGCAACGGTGTACTATCGCAATCGTTTTGGCGACATTATATGAAACGTAACACGTAGTTGCTTATTCAGCGCATACAGCACATGCAAAATCGGGGTTGCCAACTTGGTGACTTATCTTAAACATTGACATTGTAGTGATAGTACGTAATGGATTCACTACAACATCACGAATTTTCATTTTGCTTAGAGAAAGATAAAAAAGTGTTAGTGGTGTTCTTTCATTCAACATAAAGAAGTGTTTGTCTTAAGCAGTACTAAGAATATTTTAGAAGGAAAATTGTTATTTATCTTTTAAGCTTTAAATTTATGATACGTTTACGAAACAAGTAACTCTTAAAAAAACCCAATTCATATTCCCATCCTAACTTTTATTCAATCTCATTTTTCAGTGGAATCAAGGAAACTAACAATAGAAAAAAAAAACTAATAGGAAACTCAGAAGAAGAAACTCTCTCTCTCTCTCTCCCCCAATATTTATTATATCGTTTATTCAACAAGGGGAAGAGCTCACAAATCGAATTAATCTTCTTAACAGAGCTACACATTTTTTTTTCAAAGAAACTTACTTTGAAATTCAAATTTATGACTCGTTTACCAACCAAAGGATGTAAGCCAAATTTGTTTTAAAAAAGTTTGTATAGGGAGAAATAAGGTGTCTTAATTTACTTGCTTTCGTGTTCTTAGTTTAACTTTTTTTTGTTTACTGAACAATTTAACAAACTTCCAGCTTAATTTCTCGCACGAAAAATCAGATAATCGATATAAATAACAATTTTCATCATCATAGACAAAGAAAACATCAAGTATTATATCATGCTTGCTTTTCGTTTTATTTTCTATGTCTTTGTACAATTAAACTTTCGAATAATTAAATTTGATGTTTCAAATATTGTTTCCCCAAAACATTGAAATATTTCTTTTTAACCCTTTCGGGGCCTTCTGAATTTTACTTCCCATCTACATGATCTTACAAAATACACCTGAGGGAAATGCAAAACCATTGTAATACATTGGTCTAGCTATTATAGCGATGGGAAGACTAATTGCCGCATCAGTTTTGCGCTACTGCACATGATCCAGCGATTATGACGTCTATAAATCGGACCAAAAAAGATGGTACAGAAGTTCCTTATCCAAAAGCCGCCGATGTCATTGGAGGAATTGATCACTTTCTTAGTGACCTTGATAAATAGTTCCATATTGTGGCAAGTGAACAAAAGAAACAGAAGTTTAGACCAGCTAACATTCCGTAAAATATTATCTGGTAAACTAACAGACCGATATTCCTTAAGAAAAAAGAAAGGTCGTCCTGCTACCTTTAAAGCAAAGAAGTGTGTAGTTCCGGATGATGTGCCTTTAGCCAGTATAGGAAATTATGCGCCAAAGATGGTTTCCAACTCTAAACGTTGTACGAAATGTAGCAGAAAAAGACAAGGAAAGATGACCCCACTACATGTGTGCAGAATGCGATGTCCCCTTGTGCATTGCAACATGCTTCTGATCTCTCTGTTCATGGCAAATAATCACCCATTAAATTTAATTTATGATGCTGTATGGTTCCTTGAAAAGTATTATTCCCACCCTTAAAATCTAAATGTAAACATAAATTTCTGCAAAATAAAATATATTTCCTCAAATGTTATTATTTAATTGTTATCAAAACATAAAAAACTGCGTGAAATTCAAAAGAGAAATAACTGTCCCACAAAAGAGTTAAACAGCAATATGGGATGCAATATACATGTTTTCAAAAATTATAATTTAGGTATCTTCCATTTCAATACAGTATTACAGTGAAAGAAGTGAGGCAGCGTTATGTACTTTTATTTTTTTAACTGCCATTTCAATACATGTAAAACAAGTGCGTAATGTTATATGTATCTAAAGAAATATTTTCAAAGGGATTTTTTAATGTAACTCATAAAAGTTCTTTATTATTTTTAAGTATTTATATATTTATTGATAAGGAGAAACCGATGTAGAGATTTAATTTAAAGAATAACTTCCAAAATTCATTTTTTATTCAGTAAACAAAGTTATTAAAAACATTAGACATCCTTTATTAAGGTATCCGACTACGTTCGGAACCGTGACTTTGAAAAAGCGTAGAAATGGATAATATTTATGATATTTAGTGTCACTTAGATTAGAAAATGTATTTAAATTTTTTTAAGAATATTATTACAATAAAAATTATTTAAGTACAATATTTTAACAAAAAAGGATCATAGAATGACCCATTTTCAAAATATTCTCCTTTTGTGAAAAATTCTTCTATTGTAATAATATTTTGCCTGTACATAGCTCAGACCTCTCTACAGATGCTCAACTAGAATTTTTGAAATATATGACATAGAAGTGGGTTTATCCATATTTTATGACAACAGAAGGGAGCAATTTTAAGAAAAAAACACCGATAATTATTTCAATTGGTGGTAACTTTGAAAATAATATGAATTTTTTAAAAATCCTAGTTCAGACCCTCTGGAGAAGTCTTTACTTTATATAAACGCGTTCACGCGCGCGCGCGAAATATTATTGTTTTAGAAGCATTTTTTATAAAAGGAAAACATTTTGCAAAAAGATTATTCTAAGTTAATTTTTTTGCCAAAATATTGTATTTAAATGATTTTTTTTGTCAAAATATCCTTAAAACAATTTTAAGCATATATCCTACGCTAAGTGACACTTAATATCATGAAAATTATCTATTTATGCGCTTTTTTAAAATCACGGTTCCGAACGGTCGGATACCTTAAACCTTTCATCCAATGTAAAACAAATGCACGAGTATGTTCTTGCTTGCTTTCTTCTCGACTTGCATTTAAATCTGGAGTTTCTTTTAGTTAGATATTCTTCTCAGAATTTCTAGGAATCGAGATTTTTCTAAGGACACCAACATATTGAACAATAAGAACTACCCCAAATCGAATTCAGTATGTCACAAATCGCGATCGTCCAAAGTCATGGAATTATTCAAAATGTAAACAAAAACAAACTAAGAGTACCATTTTTAGTTAGTATATTAAATTTTCATGGTTATCAACGTCTGCTTGAATCAAAAATCCACTCGAGACAACAAATGCATCTCCCAATGAGCTAAATTCATGTCTCGTCATAGTCCAAAGATGACTGGAATCACGTGTATCCAGTCAATCAGGTCATAATGTGACGTCATAAATGCACACAATCACGTTTTCTCCTTTAAATTCAAAAGTGACATTAGACGTGCTTGTGCTCTGCTTGTGAAATTTAAATGAAATATCAATTTTGATAATTGGGTAAAGCTATTCATTTATTAAGGTTCTTTAGAAAGTTTTTCTAAATTTAAAAAAAAAAATCTTATATTATACGTGTATTTTTAAATCAAATGCATTTTCTTTTTCTATGTGCCTTTGTTGACAAATGTGTTCTTTTTAAGAAAAAGTTAGAGCAAAAAGTTAAAGTTGGCAACAGTAAAGCGTATGAACTGATTGGCTGGAAGCACGGGGTTGTAATCATATGAATATTACGTAACATGAATTTAGCCCATTCTGAACTACAATCAGATAAGTAAAAGAACATTTCAGCTATCACCTCACATTAAAAATTTATTTCACTAGAGAGAGTTTCAGTTATATTATTGTTTTTGCCTCCAGGTGGTGACTTAGTTGTCAAGGTTTCATGTCTCCAACCAAATGTTTATTAGTAAAATGTTTATGTTGTAAAATATAAAATTATGGGAATATTTCTTGTGTGTGTGTGTGTGTGT